>JAHZNE010006928.1:0-10030 GCA_027744055.1 Callyntrura sp. NNG-2020
TTGCATACTTCTCACAAACTAACAGTAGTTGTTTTAATGCCGCAATGCTAGAACAAAGAATAGCGACATCGTCCGCAAAAATAGCATGGTTAACCGTCCTTGACCCAATTTGACACCCAATTCCCGTCTTCGTAAGGCGGAGGCTCAGTTCATCCATATACACGGCAAAAAAGATAGCAGAAGCTATACCTCCTTGCCGGACAGAGTTCCTTACACTAAAAGTTTGTGATAGTGTAATACACCATCTCACTACAAAGGTTTGAGTCCTAAACCAGTATTTTAGCAGTTTAATTATAACTGCGGGTACTCTTCTATTACAGAGCTGATGAAGCAGCATGAAGTGATTAACATGATCAAACGCCTTCGTTGCATCCATAAAGCACAAGAAAACAGAAGTGTTCGATCTGAGGTAATGATGGGCGACCTGCTTGACTACATATACCGCCATTTCAGTACCTACACCCTTTTTGTACCCAAATTGATTGTCCGTGGTACCAAGTAAATGCCCACAAATTTTGAGTATAACCAGTTCAAAAATTTTTGAAAACGTACTGGCTAGCGCAATAGGTCGATAGTTACTGCTCGCCGTTGCGTCAAGTCCCGATTTTTTTAGTATTGGCACAATGGTAACCGTCATTATCTCTTCAGGAATAAAACTATGAGCTAGCATAATGTTTATCAGGTTTGTCGCTATTGGAAGAATGATTGGGAGTGCTAATTTGTAATGCTCTCCTTTCAGCCCTTCAGATCCTGGCGCCTTGCCAGACTTCATCTTCATAACACAGTCACTTACACAATGTTGTGAAACATACACTGTTGAATCACTATTTGTATTTATATAGTCATCCACATTTTTCTCAAGTTCCGCACATTGTGACTTATTAAACAGCTGGCCGTATATTTTAGCCCAGTGATGACTTATATTTTCTTCGCCTTTAACGTTGTCAATGGTTTCAGAGAAGTTTTGCTGACGGCGGCCCTCTTCATTTTTTACATGTTTCCAGAATTTTTGGAAGTCTTTGCCGCTGTAAGATAACGCAAGGTTATCTTTTATCCTGCTTTGTTTCTCTTGTTGACATTTGCGTAGAAGAGACTTGAATTTTCTCCTCGTTTCTTTCATTTCATCAAATTTGGTTGAGTCGTTGCCGGAGGCTTTCCAGTTTAAGAAAGCGCGACGATACTCTTGATATGATTCCTTAACATGTGTATTCCATCCGTGAACAAAAAACTGCGAACACGAATAGGCAGGCTTTGAAAAAGCCAAATCACTAGCTGACCGCAATGAACTGAACAAATGATTAACATTTTTAATTATGCCTTCTTTACATGACTCCATAGTACGTCCATACATATCACATAAAGTCCAGCTTTCAAAATTCAACATATGAGCTAGGGAATCCTGGTATTGTTTAATATCGGACGATGCTAGTTTCTCCCAATTAATTTTCCGTTTGCTGCATTCTTTTTTACTACTTCTACATTTCACCGATTCTACGTCAACCTGAATTGCCAGTGGAGCATGGTCACTTGGTGTTACAACATATGGAATGCAGATATCACTTATAAACATGGAATTACTGAGACAATGATCTATCCAGCTGGAAGCGCCAGTACCTTTACTAGTGAACGTAACGGTTTGATTTGGCAGTAAATTAAGGTCAACTATTTTTATGTCAGCATCTTCACAAAAAGAGAGAAGTTCCTTGAATTTTGCAGATTTAGGCGACAAATTATAGTTACCAGCGAGAATTGCAGGACCATTGTGATCCTCAACTTGAGCCAACATTTTTCCAAGGTATCTTGAAATTAGTTCATCATTTTCTCTTGTGTTACATGGCAGGTATACGTTCATTATTAGTAAGTCTTCATGGCTAGTTGATAATAATATTGACGGTATTCGTGAATCCGTTTTGTTAATATTTTTTACTGCAGAGAAATGCTCATTTTTTATTAGAAATGCTGTTCCTCCATATGGTCTCCCCCTGATTCCTTTGTGGTTTTGCATTGTTGGAACGGAGATACAGGTGTAATTTGGAAATGCTGTTGAGATTAAGAATGACTCAAACTCAAAAAGCCAGGTTTCTTGAAGTAAAATAATGTCATACATATTAGCAATATGTGCCAAAAAATGGTGATTGGTTTTAAAACCCTGAATGTTCCATGAGAGTAATCTGAGTCCGCCCATTAAATATTAATTGGTTGTTGGCGTTGGAGTCCCGGTCTAAACGATTTAACAAAGATGCCAGGTGGCCATATATTCGTGGTTCCAGTTGGGAGGAGATCTTCTAGGAACTGACTAAGGGTTTTGTCTTGAAGTTCAAAGGTTAGCTTAAATGACTTATATGAATCATGCTTGGCATTCCACTGCTCCACGTCTACGACTTTGTACGTTTTCACTCTTTCAGTAAGAAAGGTTTTAACCTCATCTACTGAAGTAGAGGGTTGCACCCGTGTCATGTATAGCATCCCCCTCCTGGGGCGTACCGGACGAGGAACAGCTTTTATTGCGCCCTCTTCACCTGACCCAACAAGAATGGATGTCATTTTCTTTGGAGCTCTTCGCCTTTGGAATTGGAAGGGGAGGTCCTCAGTTTTTTGCAAACAATCATCGTTGATCATTCCATTTATTTCCATTGCGATCACCTGTGATAGAGGTGGGGTAACGGGATTCCTTTGATTTTGGCGATTTTGTCCTTTTTTAGCAGCAGCGAGATAATTTGTTGGAGTTGGTATCGTACTATAGTTTCTTATTGACCGTGTTACATCTGTTATTGTTGTGGATAAGCTTTTAATATCTTCCATTGAAGCTGCCAAACCATGGAATTTGAGTTGTAGAAGCCTCATTTCATCTCGCAATTGAAGTTCGTCTCCAATTGCGCAAGGAACATGGCAGATTTTCTGGAAATCCACCGCTGCAAAGTTCAAGTGTCGTCCTTTCCAATCTTCCTTTTTGAGACGTTCACAAATGTCAGCAACATCCCTGCTGTAATCTTTCTTGCGAGTTGACCTTTTTTCATTACGATTAATGGTGATATTTAATACGTTGATGGCATCAAGTATTGTATCCCCATCGTAGAAGTTGCAAAAAGTCGTCACAATATTATCTTGTGTTCTTCCCGAAATTATAGCGTTTTGGGCGGACGCCAGAAGTTCATTTACCACCACACGAGGCGTTTGATCCTGAGTGTTTTCAAGACCCATGTCCGTGACCGTGACTCCCTGCACCTATCCCAGTCCAATGTACGTAAACAAAGGACAGCTGATAGTCTGCAAGCTATCCACAGGCAAAATCGGTAGTCACTGCTCATTCAGTTAGTTATTGAATTATTGGGTTAAAAAGGATGATGGTTACCGTTCCGAGCGCCCGACACACTGTCCAAACAGTATTGACAGTGGTCGGGACCGATGAAGGTTGTACCACTAAAATTTTCGATCCTTATTTTAGTGTCTGCTGGTGGTAGTTAATACTACTACAGGTTATTGGATACTGATTAAAAAACTTGAGACAGTTAACTTACGTTACATGTAGCGGTAATTAGTAAACTCAATGCGTTCAAAACGTTTGCTAAGAATTTATCAGAGTAATTTTTTTTTTAAATTAAAAAAGAAATATTAAGCAAGGACAAAAGGAGAGCACTCAGCTGCTGCTGCTACTCTGCTGCTATTGTACATATCGAAACTGCTCATGGCAAAGTAAAACTTGTGTTCTACTATTCAACATACTACTTACAATCTGTGTGTCTACCTGCTTACAGTGCGTTGCATTTTCAAAACAGAATGATGTATGTATACCAAGAATAAAATATGAATGTTTCATGAAATGAATGAAATGCAATTAAAAGATTCCTAAAATGAGACATGTCCTTATCGACTCGTTAACATTAACACACCGTGATGTTCAACAGTTTACACATTTTATAATGTAGTGTAACAATGGGTGTCGTCTGGCGTGCATCATATCTTAGAGGCATTGAGTTTACTTGTTTAATTATAAAATGGTGAAGCATATTGATTGATTTTATTGCTATATCTAAATGAATTACATCTGTGTTCTAACAAGTAGGACAATACAATATAGTTATAGAATATAGTATAACCCTTGCAATATAGCATTTCAATGATTCTTAATCAATCAATATTTTAAAAAAGTCAGCACTTCTTATAACTAACCAGCATTTAATATTCCCCAATCTTTCCGGGCTACCAAATATTTTAGTTGTATAATTGCAACTCTGCCCTGCATTTTAGTATCTGTATTCAATCAATCATTGGAAACAGTCCATGTTTATTAGGTAGAACATTCTGCATATGCGCAATGATTTAATAATTTGATCCAACATACAATGTACAATGAACAACGTTTTTAAAGTAGAGGGGGCAGTACTATTAAGCGCTACAAAGTTGTAGTTTTTTCTACTTCAGTGTTCAACAGACGTATGGAGTTTAAGCACAACAAAATACCCTTGAAATATTTTTTGCATTTGTTCATGACAGGAGGCAGGTGCAAAGTCACTATCAATGCTGAAATGTAATATATAATCAATATATACATATATATATATCCATTTGTCGGGAATAAAAGTAACCCTCAGAAACTGGTGGTATCCAAGTCTGTCTCCTTACAATAGATTGGTTTATTTTGCCCTGGTTTTAGCCAGGTATTGCGCGATTATCTTCCTCGTCTCGAATCCCTCTTCTTTTCCTTAACCGTTTGCAGCATACTCTCAAAGTGGCAAAATAGACGATTTCTACGGCACTTAAAATGCTGAAGCCGATACACAGTCCTAACAGACCGCCTGTATTTGCTATAAAAATCAACGAAAATAAAAAAACACTTATTATTCCCTGAAAGCATTACAAGGGTACCACTAAAATTAATTACTAGAATAGCAGCAAGTTTAACAGTGCAATACATAAATGATAAAAATACATAATTTTAAATCATATTCAATTGAATTCATTTTTTTCTAAATCTGTAAGGCTACTCTAAACTTAATTGTTCTGTTCCGTTCTGTTCTGTTCTGTCCCAATCTTAGTAAAATTTTACCCTTGTAGAATTTCAACGGTAAAAGTAGTGTATTTGATCAACGCTTGTCTGGCTACAGTACATCTATATATCTATTCGTATGTGTGTATGTCTGCCACTCTCAGTTCTTGCTCAGGATATCTTTCGAAGGATTCAAAGTTTTTCGATCAAATTTGGCAACCACATCCCCAGTGTCAGTAAGAATTTGGATCTATGAATGCCTACCAAGAACGAGATATGACTCAATAGTTATCACTATCACTGTTGTTCCTTTTTAACGCCTGTTGGGACTAATATGCGCAACGGAATATTTCGTGTTCGGATCGCGGGATAGTGCGTTTCGTTTCTGTGAATATGAAGGTGCAGACAGTATTGCAAAATAAACAAAAAAGTTGCTTCCTGGAGGTTGCTTTTCACAATATTTTTATACAAAAAGAACTTTCCAAAACGACAACTATTTCACAAAACATGGGAATCTTTCCCGAAAAAATTGAAAACATAAGTAAACTATTACGCCTAACTTTGGCCAACTGCCGTATAAAAGTAGTGAATAGTGTTGTGTATCGTTCCTGGGCTAGAGTTTTATCGACTCGTCGCCTGTTGTCTCTAACGAGATTAAGAGTGAACTAGCTGAGAGACGGCTTTTCACCTACATTTATAAGGAAATTATAGACGCCAAACCAGCGAAGTAGCTGGGCTTGGATCGAGCTAGAGCGAGAACATTTTCCACGCGAGGGAAAATTCTCTACTAGCAAGAAGTAGAGGCGGAACAGAAATGGGAGCGATTACACATCACGTACAGGGTTCCCTGCCGATAACGACAGCTTTATCACATCACCGATGTGACGAGAGTCACCTTTAACAGGAAAAAGAATTTACTGCTACCAAGTCGACGGCGTGTTGGCGCATATACATATAACAAAAACATTACCAGAGTTTTGACAAACTCTCTACAGCTACCAGAGACTTATCAGCTTATCATCAAAATTATTTACATAAACATCGTGAGATGGGACAACTGTGGTGCATTTATACTTCCCGGTGTCTTAGAACATTTGCAATCCAATTTAATTAACATATTCATCATAAATATTAGATTCCCGAAAAACATACCAATCAAATCCACAGTTTGATACAACTTTGCTCGTAATTTCGGAACAGTTGAATCGGATCCCATGAATACATGTAGTACTGTCAATTTATGGGACATCCTTTAAAAGTATTTGTTATTACTCTCACATTACATTTAAATTTTACATTAATTGTATTTTGCGTTAATAATTATGTGAGTCAAACCAATTTTCTTTTGCGCCTTTTGTCAGTTCCCAGAGTACCTTACGATGCCGCAACGAAGCGGATGTCATTTCAGAATTGTACGTTAAATAATTACAGGAGAACTTGCAGTCTGGGCATTCTTTATCCAACTTGTCCAGATATTGTGCTGGAAATACGAAGTAATCATATCTTATTTTATGTCAAAACTATAAATTTGAATAAGTTGTTGTAAACGTCGTAGAGAAGGCGCACTGTGGTTTGCTTCAGTGCATTAAGAGGCTACATGCTCCCAAATTATGTTATGGACTGTCACAAACCAGTGTACACTGGACAAAAGTGGACATTTCCACCATCTTCATTGTACAAAAGCGGACAAAGGTAAACTGGTCATGGGTCATTGCAATACATATAACATACATGTTTTATATTCTAATGTCCATTTTGTCCTTTTTTCAATTGGGGCAAGAACTGTGGTGGAAAGTGGACAAATTTATTCTTCGAACGATTATTATAGCTGTCGATTAGTGAAAACTGAATTTTGAAATTCGCTTTCGTTCACGTCTTATCGTGTTGACAGGTGGCCGGACGGCTAAACGGGATTATACGACATTCACAATGCTTCTGAAAAGGTATACTACAGTGTGCTTTCACAGACACAAAAAAATTGCTAATTTACCTTCAGTTTCTTTTACACAATTGTAGTCATCGGTCCCATTAGTTGTGCTACAAATTTCCGTTGTGGAGTTATCTAACATGGCAAAAGAAAAGAAAACGGGCGTCAACATTAACGAAAGGCCCAAGGTACCTTTAGGCACTCTTCAAACAAAATGGCCAGTTGTCTCACAACATTACAGGAGAACAGGATGTTCAATTGTTTTAATTAGTAACCTTGCACCGTAGTTTACACTCAAAGAAACCATATGGTGCCATTAACTGATTAAAACATGAGAGCAGCATGATCTGCTACGGTGTTATAAGACATCGTCTAAACGTCTAAATTTATCGACACGGAAGCGTGCTTTATAGCGTGTGGCCATTATATTTCGCCTGTGGACATAGACAGCTTGCTTGTGGTAGTATTTGCCCACCGTTCTTACTTACGCAGAAAATAGTATGAAACACAATTGCATTTGTCAATCAATATTTTAGTCCAGCACTCCTCCATACAGTTGCTGCGTGTGTAGAGACTGTAAAACTGGAGCTCGTATTCGGAGCCAAAATAGCACTTTCTTGTTTCCTGTTGATCCAAGTAAAATAAAATGACTGCAACAAGTGAAAAATAAAAAGTGAAAAACATAAATATTGTGATAACCTTACGCGATGAAATTTAGCAATTTCAGGGTTAGCAATTGTTAGGTCGGGATTGATCTCAAAGAAAACTTCCTTGCCGAGCCCAATAACCGAGCCAAGGTCAGCAACTCTAGGTCTCTCTATCGGCAGATGATATAAGAGCTTTACCCCTCTACACAAATAAGCTATATAAGTGATCCGCGTGTCCCATGAAGGTCTAAACTATGAAACTTTTATGCTCCTTACTCTGAGTCAGTGGAGGGGCAAAAATCGTTTTCGGTGTCCGGGTCTATCAACAACGATAACCCTTCTGATGCCCCGGCACGGCGTTGTCGATAAGGATATTTTAAATCTTCTGTCATTTTGTAGCCGTCATTAGCATAGTCCCACTTTTTCCATTCATCAATGTCACTCCATGACCAATCAGATTTGTGACCGATAAGTACTTTTTGGGTGACGGAGCTAGAGTCCAGTTATTATTTTAAAAGTTACTAACCTATTACCTGAATGCCCTTGTAAGTTGGACGTATGTATTTATAAATGCAATTTTCCGAGAAAAAAAAATCGTACTGATTCGTTTGCAAAATATCTTGTGGCATCATATTAAAGGTGCAGCATTTTCCATAATCAGTAATTATCGGCTGGAAGATTGTGCTGCAATCCTGTGTCTCCTGACCCCAGACGCAATGTCGCAGCAATTCACTACACGGCTGTGAGTTCTACTTGCACAAAATGTAAAATCAACGGAAATATAAATTGGTCCAATCCTGAAACGAAAGGTTACGAAGTGGACCCCCATGAAATTCCTTGTGGTTGATCTCTTCGAGGGTCCATCTTCGAAACTATTCAAGCTAGGGTGCATGATTTTTAATTGGTAAAACAACGTCAATACTGGCTTTTATATTGGAGGTAGCGTCGTAACACTGAGACGGACCGACGAACAGATATTTTTAGCAAGTTTTTTGCATAAAAGTTATATTTTGTATACCTTATAATGAAAGATTATAATTATCTTTGAACTTACAGACAACATAAACTGAGTCAAATTTTTTTCCATTTCACTCGAAGGTCCTTCTTCAGCTCCAAAAGGCAGTTGGCCCAGGACCCGGGAATAATTTAATTTCTGGAAAAAGCTTTTCTGAGTTACACAAATTCCATTGATTAGTCTTAATGCGTCCAAGGCAGTACTTCTTGTCTCCTCTCAAGTTTACTACGGAAACTTCCTCAATTCTTACAAATACTCCATTACAGTCTTTTTTGGGATGGGATTTGTGTTGCAAATGGTAATGGCGGGAAATGGTACGGTATCTATCGTCCATATAAACATTGAAATAGTTATGTTCATCAACATATTGAAAATTTCTACTGTGATAGGAATGAATAACAAAAGTGTATTGTAACGAGCCTAATCTTTGTTCCTCGGGGTTAAATGTGACGATCACTGGATTGAGGTAGTAACGACTCCAGATCTCCAATATCATTAAAACGGCGCCGATAACGCAAGCCACGTACGAGAGCAACCAAAATAATCTAAAATGAATAATAAAAGACAGATAAGCTGGAGGAGTAACATTGCTGAAGAGATCCTTGATGCGGCGCAACAAACAGGATGATAAACATTTTTTTAAAACAAGAAGCATCAAACTCGTAGAGTGCAACACCTTTCCAAACAGCAAACATACTGTATTGTATTGTATAAACGTATTGTGCCTATAAGCATATTAAGATTACCTGGGGACATATAATATCTAACACAACTATTACTCTTTTTAATACAATTTTCTTCAATAGGATACCTTTCTAGGATATGTCGGTTGGGTTGCGCTAAGTATTGTAACCCGTGCATTGTTGAAGAATCCAAAAACTCGGCTGAAATAGAATCTTTCTCTGGTTGCCACCACCACCAATTTTTAAGGTTTGTCCGTCGCCTATTTTCTTCGTTTTTTTGTGGATTCGACGTCCCCCAAGCACTGTGGTAATTGGATAAATAGTTTGCACTCGGGTTCATAATTAAGCCAGACCCAACTGAAGACTTTACACGACGCTCGTTAATAACTGAGGCACCCTTCTCACAAAGTAAATCCGCGTCCATTCTAAACATCTTTCTTGAACTCTGGCAAATTATTCCAGAATTCCAGAAAAAATATATATTGAATCTGATGGTAGGCAGAAAAAAGAATAGTACTGCTGGTCAGTGTACTGCTCCGCTAGGAAAATAATGAGATACTAAGTTTGTCTCAGCTAACATTACTTAATGGATTTGTTGCACTGTATCTACCGGTTTAACATTGTACAACATGACCCCATAAATCAGCCTGTTATCCATTACAATCTATGCCAC
Organism: Callyntrura sp. NNG-2020; assembly: GCA_027744055.1. Taxonomy (NCBI): domain Eukaryota; kingdom Metazoa; phylum Arthropoda; class Collembola; order Entomobryomorpha; family Paronellidae; genus Callyntrura; species Callyntrura sp. NNG-2020. The sequence continues at coordinate 9,933 of JAHZNE010006928.1, forward strand.
TGTCACTCCTTAATTACCCCGAGAATCACAAACACAGCGGAATTGCCTTTCTTCATGTTTGAATATACCAGCCATAAATTGTAGTAAGGATGCATGTG
>JAHZNE010006929.1:0-10254 GCA_027744055.1 Callyntrura sp. NNG-2020
CTTGCTGCTGATATTCAACAAATTCAAAGAACCGTTCCTACAACCCATGGCTTTAAGATACCTATCATTAAAATGTGTGGAACTTGGATAAATTCCGTTTGTTTTTTCTCTGAGCACAATGACGGAGTAACTTCCGTAATCGGTTCATTTGAAGAACATGATACTGAATACATCAAAAGAGCAAAACACGTACACATACTGGCAAAAGACGGCGTTAAGGAACGCAGAGATCATGCAACTGCAAGTTTTTATCTGATGCAATTCTGAATATGGAATCTCGGGACCTGACTCTTATGGAAGTTATAAATAACTTCAATTTTTACTTCGAAACAACACCGGTTTTATACTGTCTGTAAAATGGCTTCAAATAGCAAGTGGGAATTCTACAACCTTAACAGGTTTAAGCCCATCTTTACTCAAACATTTTAACTAGCATCAATTTATTTCGACAGAAAATGTAACATTTTTAGTTGGAAAAGCTTCTTTGCTTTGAAGAGTAGGTTTTACTTTGAAAAATCTTTAAAAAACACGTAATTTGCCACTATAATATAATTGTTAACCGTTGATTACTATCGTAATCGTTGATTTTACCATTTTATTAGTAAATATTGTATATTTCGAAATTTTTTCTTGCATATTTTCTTGCATATTTTATGCCTTTTTTCAATCATAAATAGTTGCATATTTTCTGATTTTAGTGACATATAAGTTTATAATCTAGTCATGAATTATAAAAGTAATATTTTTTCTTAGAATACATGAACTTTTATTGTCCTAAACTTGAAACACAAATATATTTTCATACATATACAGGACACCTTCACAATCAACTTGTTCATCAGAATATTACAAAAGCAAATCAAGTTTACACTCAATCTATGTATGTAATAATCCATCAAATTGGCTGCAAAATTGTTGGTTAGCACCTGACACAAGGAGTTTTAATGTCAGTTTTCGTAGTAGGATTTAATATAAAGTTGATTGTCCAGTTTCGAAAAACAGCTCTACCATAGTGTGATATTTGTAATGATTTTAAACCTAAGTTTGTCTGGGTCTAGTTTATTTAAAAGCTCATGCGTACATGATTTTTTTATTAAGTAACTGGTATGTAAACAACCATGTAACTGATATGGTAGGATACACTCGTAGCTGAAAGAAAGGCCAAAACGATTGTCGATTGGCGATATGATTGGCAAAAAATACTACTGATAGGGTTAAGGGGAAACATATTATTGGACTGTGAGTTTGATGTTCTCTGGCAAATCGAATGAACCGACATACACATTCGATAATGGATGATAGAATGAAAATATGAATTAGTAGGACTATAGTTAAGCGTATGGTCAGAAACATGTTTTCATTAAACAGATGGACACATCACGTTTAACTCATAATTGGCTGAAAAGCTTTAAAATTAACCCCGTTTAAATAAAAAAGTAAAATGCAAATTTGGCTCTCAGTATCACCGACACCAGTAATACCGTGTATGTATAATAAACGGAAATTTCACGAAATTTTGTATGTATTATCCATAAAGTTGCAATAATTTTATCATGTATCAAATTAGCCTCATGCATTTGTTTGACTGTAAATCGTTATTCAGCCGTCTGGACCACGCCTGAGTGAAGAAATACGGTGCACTAATAAGAGAATCCTAGTAAAATGCGCTTTGCAAATTTTTTTCAATCTTCATGATGCCATTTATTTGCACGTCGTAAATTTTGAATGTCGCCAGGGTTGTCGGAACAGAGGGGCAAGAAGGGATAATTCTACCCTGTAATGTTTTTGGGTACATCCCCTTTCTATCCTTCTAATGCAAAATTGTCCAAACTTGGGGGGATGTGTCCCCCTCCCTCAGTTCCGAAAGCTATGAATGTCGCAAGGATATTATAAAATATGGAAGATTGGTTTTCACAGGCGGGGTCGAAATATAAGTGTGCTATAGAGGGCGGGGGAAGGTATTCACGTTTTTACATTCATCTTGATAACTCATTTAATGTTGCGTATCACAAGAATGTAGTTTATTCCAATGAGAAGGACAGGAACATTGAAAGAATCCTAACTTAACTGTCGTGTCCTAATTATGTTTGGTCAATCTTACAATGATCGGTATCTATATTATTAATACTGGTGTTGAGATTCGTTCCTCCAGCTAACTACTTTTTTGTTACGCAATGCCGAACGGTGACCAAGGTGTCATTCGACACCTAACCGATGGGGCTTTTGCAATGGGGGTGTGGGAAGATTGCATTAAGTAGGAAATACTACATGTCAAAGTTTAATTTCTAAATACGTAATGTAATTTATTCTACTGGTAGAGACATAGTGTTTTAAAATACTTTTGTCCCAATGTTGGGACAGGTTGCTAGTACATGTAATTCCATCGTTGACTAAAAAGAACTTTTGTCTATTTATTTTTTACAGTTACCCAATTAACAATGAAAGAAAAGGTCATGCGCTTTAATGTATTTAAATTATTCAAATTATCTTGTTTAAACTTCTGGAACAAAGGAGACAGACATAATAGGAACAGCTTGTTGTCAAATATGTTCTCACTTACCGTTTACACGCTCGCTTTTATGGTTAAAAAAACAAAAAATTGACGAACTACTAATAAGCTAGGGCAGAATAACAGACAATGTAATGACTGAAGCCTGTAAACACGTAAAGTTCTATTCTATTCTATTCTAAGCTATACGTTGTGTCACGGCTAAATTGTTGACGTTGATTTCTATTTACAAATCTATATATCTAGTGTCCAAGCGGCATCATTTTCTGAAATAAAACGCTTGTGCAGTTTTGTTAAATGCCAATTTAACAATCTAGAACTGAATGACGCAAAAAAAACTTTTTTTGCAAAACCAAAACTTGTTATGTTTGTAGAAAAACTACGAACGCAATTATCACAAAATTATAAAACTACGTGTGGCAAACATACATGTTTTTTTGCGTGGCTTGTTTCAGATTTACTTACGCTATTACTTTTCGTGATCCTTTTAACTTTTTCTCGTGACTTTCGTCTGATAATGATGTGCGTGTATGCAGATTTGTACTGGGAATTAGGAATACACATACTTACTCTTAAACTTATTTTAGTCTAGGCTTGTCTGTACCTCTGTATCGCGAAACCGCAGTTACTACATAATGATGATTTAATGATTCTTTTAAGATTATCAATTAACATCAAAACAAAAAAATGTAAAAAATGGTCTCTATTATCTGTTAATGTTCAACCCAAGATGGCCTTTGCCAAAAAGTGCCAATCATTTTAACCGCAGATAATTTTCCTTGTGTAAACGCAACCCTTTCCAGCTTTGCTCTCTGCTATTCTGCTCATTCTTTTCCTAATCTTGTCTGAATCCATGTTTTCGTATTGTCTAAGCATGCCTGTACTTATTTTATATTTGTTTTAAACTAGAGGTACCTATAAGATGCCTAATTGTCCTCTACCACCTTGACTTTTGGTTTAGCAAACCCCTCCGAATCTTTTCAACTGTACACAAGGAGAAAAAATGAAGCAGTAATATCCATTGTAATAAATTTTGTTTTTACGATTTGACGTCTGTATTCCTGCTGTTTAGAGAATACGCAACTTACATACTAGTTTGAGTACATCTTGATCAATTTTCTTACAATGTTAGTCATCATCACCCGGATCACGACCATGTCTACGACACGACAAGTTCAAAAGCTAGTTGAACTGTGTTTTTCTTTCAAGCTAAAGATTGTGTGCCTTTACTAATCATCATGAAATCTTGTATTTACAAAAGAGTTTTTGTTGGTAAGCTTGTTCAATGGTACTCACAACATTAGTCTCAGAATGTTTTCGGTGTTCTTCGTAGAAACTCTGCGTATTCATGCTCCAGTGCTGTTGATAACATTGACATTTACATTCGTTACATTTCCGAGCTAGATAATTTATACACATGGCCGAAATCCTGCTACCTATACGCCATGTTTTGCAAGGACAGTTATTTCGCAATTGGCATAGCCCCTCGACTGGTCTGGTTTATTCTTCTGATAGCATATTCTCATAGTACGAATGGCACTCCAGTAATTTACAGGTGTTGTCATTCAATTGGCAAAAGTTCTCAAACAAATAACACTGAACTGAACTCCAGTGAACCTGTTACCATCACTGACAAAGATCTCATATTAGTGAACAATACAACCATACACGGGATCAATAACTCAAGGTATTTAAAAAACTGGAATTCAAAGCTATTTACCTATTTTCTGGATTGACATTTAACATATTTAGCATTCCAATAATAGCTAAGCTAAATGTAATTTGTCAACAGTAATATTACATCACTTCAAGTTGACCAATGTCACCCTAATCCAAAAAGTTTGACGTCTACCATCTCGATTCGCCCCAATCAAGTGAATGCAGGATTTTACCATTCCACAGGATATTTGCGGAACGACAATGAATTGTTTTCTCCAATTCAATACTGCATTAGCAGGTTTACCTTTGGAAAACTCTTTTTTAAATCGATCTTATTCGATGCAGTAATCAGCCAATATTTGATATTTTATTTTGTACAGTAGCGCCAAAAACGAGTTTCTGGTTAACGTACTGCAACACTCAGGTTTCTGCAGTGAAAATCACTGCCTTCGAAAATGCTGTGGTCCGCTGGAAGTTTACGATCTTTCCACATACGGAAAAAGCAAGCTACAGTGTGTTTCTTCCGCGAATAATCCATGGAGTCCACAACTGTACCCGTTAAAAAATGTTTCCAATACTGCAGACATTCATTTCTACTCCGAGCATCCCCTTCATTGGTGCACAAGCGGTGACATTGTAGTTTGGACCTTACGACCGATTGGGCCCGACAGGAAATCACTGTGAGATTGACTTTTTAAACAAAAACGGTCTATTATCTTCAGTTTGTAAGGATCAGATTAATCTACTTGTAGATTTCGCACTATGAAAAATGGTTCCGTAGTAAAAAAGAGTAGAGCCGAGTGGAAAGTCATGAACACAAGTCGTATCTGTATTGATGGTGCCATCAACATTCCCGGCTATTTTGACAATAATGTCAAACAATCCACTTTCTCTGGTGACGAGCTTGACACCATTATGCTGGAGTGTGGGCCGGAACTTGAGGAAACGTCGACTGTACTCTCCCGAAAAAACGTCCCCATAATATACGATCATAAATAAATCATTCAGGCTAATGCTAATGTGTTTTGGTTCCGTTTTTGTTGCTTTTTATTTTAGCACCCTATAATATTATATGGAATAGCATTAGCTGTATCAGCAGTATTCCAGTTTGCTACGTTGGTGGTTTATGGACTATTGTGGGACAAACAAAATGTGCATGGCTGGACAATATTGGGGTTCATTACAACAATGTTTTTATTTTATGTGTCTATGCTGGCGACATTCATCTACTTGTATCACTACCCTGATCAAGATTTTGTAACACAAAAGGAGATATTTATGTCGTTTTGCGGAGTTATTGGTATTTTTATTATTGGAAAAAATATTCAATAACTATATAAACCTGTATTTTACGACTGCTCCCATCACACACAGTTTTTTTTATTCTTCTTATATTTTATGACTATAGCTGTTTTGACGCATTTTCTCTACCTTTGCACAATTTGCTGGCTGACAGTAATTTCAACCGATATATTTTTAACTTTTAGGTACACATTCCATTCCCAAAATTTATAGTCGCCATTTAATAAATGCCATTGTTAAAAAATGTCGTTCTACTTGCAGAATTTTAAAACTTACAAGAACGAGGTCGAAAAACAAAGTAAAATTTTTAATATACCTACTTTTTACACTGTTCGTACCCTCACTTATTGTATCCGTGGGTCTTTTCTTAGACATTAATTATGGGTAGGATACTTAGACTTTTGCTATTTTTATAATGTACATACATTTTGTCTTAACTGCACATTCCAGATTAGTGATAAACTGCCTTTTTTATTTTATGATTTTACGCAGAGATGACGTTGAAATTAATGTAATTTTGCCTCGATACGGATGGGATATGTGCTTTTTAGATTTAAAGAAAGCGGCCCTACCTTATTTATTTGGTCCAATTGGAATACTCCTTCTCTACAATTGTGTTATGTATTTTGCAACTATATTTCACTTGTATCGTCTTCAAGAGGCTACCAAGTTTGCCAATACGAACAACAGTAAAGTCAGAAAAGACCGTGCCAAGTATATATCAATTTTTAAATCTATATTTTATCCAGAATTTGTATCTGTAGGTTTATGCTGATTGATACGCAAAGTGGTAAATGGCAAAAATTTAATATTTTAACAACTATATCATGTTTTTAAACAGAATTAGACTGTTTTCCAAACTGTTCCTGTTGATGGGAGTTAGTTGGGTTTTGGAAGTAATTTCATTCTTAGCTTTGGGAGGAGAAGCCAACATACCTGTTATTATTTGTGATGTTTTGAACATTTTACAACCCATAGCTATCTTCATTGTTTTTGTCTGTAAGAAAGACATAGTCAAGTCTTTGAGTGAAAAATATTCAATTGTGACCAGTAAGTCAATTCTACTTTTAAAATTACGAAAACAACCTTGTAATTTCAGTATATTTTGTACCCTACATGACTTTCTGTGATTATATTGTGGCTTTACAGAAATATTCCCATCGTTCGAGCCCGAAGAATGCGTGACGTCGTCGTCCTCAGAGCGAGTACCACGATTAACAAGTTAATAAACTACAAATATTAAAGTTAGTATTTCATCTTTTGCGACACCCTTGCTAATTTTACCTTTTTTCTCTATAGAACTATGGAACCCTGTAACTAGAACAAACCAATGGTTTAGATCCAGAATAAATAGCACGCAAACGGATACATCAAATCTCTCCAACTTATCTATTAAATCTATCAGTGCCAATGTCATTGATGAAATTCCCACACCCATCATTAACTCATCTTCTCCCTTAAATATGGAAACGGAGGATTCGTCTACTATTTAAAAATGCATTCTTGTTACTGGACATTGAAAGCAGCCGTGAATATCGTGAAATTCTTTACATGTTTCACCAAAATTATTATGCCATTAAATCTACAAATGGAGAGATGCTCGTTCACTTGAGATAGGAATTGTGATGTGTAGATACGTATGTACACCCACGGTACTAAAATCTCTCATTTCTCGGTTTAAATGTAATTACACCATTATATGTAGTATGTCAGTCGTCATCATGATTCACGACTATATATGTTTTAACAAACATGATAACATTCTGTGGAAAGCTGCAAAATACGCTCCATATTTTTTAAATGTGTAGCTCTACTACGCTTTTGCCGAAAGTCGAAATCAACGAGGTTTTAGTATGGTTCAATGTTGGTTTGTGTAATTAGCTAGCTACGAGAAGAGTTCGAGTGTATCCTCTTAAGGTCTACTAATGATAGGCATTCTTCTAATAATTAATTCTTCAAAACGAGCTCTCTTACGACGAGTGTTTTTCGGTATGATTTTTCATTTATTCTGAGCCCTCTTCAATGGATACGAAGAACCACGCAGAATCAGAGAACCAATGAATTGATTTTTGTGGCAGACCATTAATTTTTGTGACGCAGTGCATGCATTTTGTTGTTTTCTGCTACAAGTTTTATGGTGCCATATAATATATTATACCTAATAAAGTTTCCAAAACTAAAAAATTCGTTTTCAACACTGCAACTTTTGACTTTATAAATTGCCCATTGAAAACTTGCTTAACTAACGGTACATACTACACAGTACTGCAATAAAACAAAAATATTAAAAAGCTTTTTGCAAACTACCGTATTTGAAATCTGTTTGAATAGTACACTGCTTTTGTTTTATACTCAAAGATTCAAATAGAGCAACGCTGCATAACAAAGTTTGCCGGCGTAGTTTTCGAGAAGAAAAGCGCTGACGATCAACATTTTGTAGTTCCATACACGTTTTTTTAAAGAGGAAAATCCCACATATTTTTCTCGTTTGTGCATGCTGAGTTCTACAGTATTTTCTGAATAACAAAATTTTACGCATTTGAGAACTTGTGAGAGCCATCGAACCGTAAACTTCCTCTGTAATTTCTCTTTGGGTATACTGCCTGTACACAAAATGCCTTGTTATGCATGTATGAATGGTACGACTACCTACGTCGTATTGTTATACGTAGTAGGTATATTCAATATTTGATGTATTTTTTGCTAGAGATTTAAAAAATAAAAATCACATACCAAAACTGTAGCCGCGGGCGTCAATAATTGTATTGTATATGTAGTGTCAATATAGTGCTGCTTTTTTACCGACAGCAGTGGTTGAATGTATCAGTCACGAATTAGCTGCACAAAGATGGAAAGATGAAATTTCTTTGTGTAAGTAAATTGTGATTCCAAGACGAATATTCCGAGTGTGACATCCCAGCAGAGTGAATCAGAAACGCTTGTCTCTTAATCATTAAATTTTAGTTATTTTTGGCACAACTGAGACGTATCGGGTTTTCCAGGATGGTTACCTTTTTATTATGCACAAACATAGTCTTGTACATATTACCATATTTTTTGCAAACTCCATATTAGCTTTTCGAAAACAGCTAATGAAAAGTACCAAATTCAAACTTGAAACAAGGCGAATGAAATGCCATACATAAAATGAATGTACTCTGACAAAAGACATTTGTGGAAGCAAGTAGTGTGATATGATAATGTTTCATGCCCATTTTATATAGTCATAGTATGAAACAAAAGCCTTTCCCATACATGGTGTGCGGTTAATTTCAATGCGTTTTTTTAGGTAAGTCAGTGACAATAAATCCAAGTAATCTTCCTGAACACTTGATTTCACTTACCCACCATAATGCAAACACTGCACGGATAGGTAAATACTTCAATACAATGAGTTGGTTGATATGTTTATGATGCCAGTGAGTGATGAATGAATTACAAGTTTCATAACAATAATCATACGAATAATTGAGATGTGTTAACAATGCCGTTGGTGCTCTATTATCCTGTCATATGCTATACTACTATATATTATTCCCATCCCATATTTAAATAACATAATCTTATACCTTTGCCCAACTATTGACAATGAAAATATATAGGATGTGTCACAGATTCCCGTCTGCGATTGATTGTTTCGATAGATTGGTAATACTGTGTACGCACTTACCTACCTGAGTCTGACAAGTGAGTATGTAGTAAATATAGATAACTTGCAAATACAGAAGTATAAATCACTGCATGGAGTAAACAATGTCTCCCTCTCTAGTTTCTAGTCTTTCAAAATGGGGATAGGATGTGTGTGAAAAACTTCCTTCAATTGTTTTATCGTAGCCTGCGTCTGTGAATTGTAGTCTGTCTAAAGCTCGATACCTATAAATTAACACAAGTATTACTTTTGTATTTATTATGTGATTGTCAGAGTGCCGCAGCTAATTGGCGTTGTTGTGTCCCTGTCTGTTGTGTGCTAAATGATTATTTAATAGATTGGCAACTGGCCAACTTCCCTACTTTACACAAGATTGATTACTTTCGAATCATGCAGTCGAATGTGACAAGAAAATACTCGCATGCAAGTTTATCATCGGGCAACTCCCAACATGATTTTAAATCAATTTGTAGCTGGTACATCATTAGGACAACAGTGTAACATCATGGAAAAACAAAATCTGATGCGGCTGAAATGTACAATTTGAGTTTTCCAATTTGTTGGACGATTCTTCAACTTTTGGATTGCCACTTTCCATGCTGTTTTTATTTTTGCCACATCACCTGCCATTAAATTTTGCATGATATGGTTTTTATGGTTTAATGGCTTTTATTAGTTGTCTCAAGTCTCAACACAACTTCATGGCTTCATGAAGGGGAAATTTTCCAATTGCAGTTGCTTAGTCTGGGAAGGCACGTGCTATATACGACCATGACATTGCTTCTTCGCTTATTTTTTCAAGCGTACAATGCTAATGCACAATACTGACAATACATTATGCTAAAGACTTGAACTACAACAACATGATTGTCATTTGTATATTTTTTTTAGCTCGATGGAATATCCCATCTCTCTCTGATCATCATGGACAGGCTCTCTGATCCAGGCTAGAATGTTTTGGTTAGAACGACTTTTAGTTAGAATACGGTATCTCGAATTATTTTTTAGCTCTGTATCCAGAAAATTTAAGTTATAATTTTTTATCCAGAACATTTTACCCAGAATTTTTCAGCTCGAATCGTTTTTACATATAAAAATATTTGAACTAAATTATTTGCAAATATAGAAGGAAACA
>JAHZNE010006930.1:0-19454 GCA_027744055.1 Callyntrura sp. NNG-2020
AGGACCTTTTTAAGCACCTATTTTAATGATTTTAAGTGCCTAAATACCTACCTATTCCGTGAGTTTTAAGCACCTACAAGTAGAGTCCCTAGTAATAACTAGAAAGCATACCAGCTTCACTGAGCTATTTGGGTGTAAATTTGGATGTATTCATATACTGTCATTCGGAACGAAATGGAAGATCAAAAACCTGCATGCCATTATCTAAATATGTTGCGTATTTCTATGCCTCCTACCAGAATGCTATATGATAACTGATAAGTGGCCATCGACATTCAGTTAAGTAGGTTTCCAATCACCGATAATGGCTACCATTAATATCGCTTACCACTTACTAAATTTATCGGTCACTGACCTGCACCCTGACTCCTGACCTCCAGTCCGACAGATACAGCCGGGAACGACGAGTCATAATATATTGAGAAAGATTGAGCTAATCGCTATATGTTTTGAAAGCGGTAAGCCACCCATGATCTTTTGAAAGAAATGTTCCACCGTTTCAAAGTTCAAAGCGCTATCATTGAAAGTCATGCACTATTGTTGTAAATATGGGAGCACTTATGTAGGGAGTGAATATGCAAAGTACTATGCGCAATTTCGCTTGCGGTTTAACATGATTGAATAGGCGTTTCGTTGATTTTATCGCTCATTTCTATGGACCCTGCCAAATCCCGACTGACTGTGAGAGTAAGGGGATTGGTTGACCCCTGTTCGCTTAGGATCTTAATGCTAAGGGGGTAATAAATTTAAAATCTTTGTCCTACTTCGTTGACTTGGAAAGTGTTAGCGTACTGGATGCACAAGCTTGTGCGAAGTATACTTAACAATTCAAATAGCTAATTTGCCGAAATATACACATTAACAAATATTATAGCCTACCAATAGTATATTCAACGATTTGAGCATATGTGAAATTTTGTCATGGAAATGAAAAGAAACTATAGATAGATTGATTTTTGTAAGTCCCTAAACATTAAAAAAGTTGGTGTAGTAATGAAATGTAAATACTGATTTTTTAAATATGTAAATCAGTAAACCGGATTCAAATTTTATTTAAAAAGGCTTTCTTATGCGTTCACCAAAAATTATAAAAATGTATGTAAGCGGTTCCAGAGTGAATATAAATGGGGCAAATTTCCGTAAAAACTATGATGATTACTATTAGAAGATAGGACAATCAAAGTATCGAAATGCACAACTTCAGCCGTAGATTTCAATCTAAAATCTATTTGCTGTAAGCTTGAATTTTCAGGTTTTAAAGATGAAGTTGGTCTGTCAGTCTATTATTCAAAGATTTTATTTTGAATAATAATATAATTTGATTATTTTGAGTTACCATCAAAATTTGTATTTTGATATTTTGCTAAACAAATGTTTTAATATTTGGAATCTATACATTTAAATTGATACAAACACATATTTTGTTTGCAAAATCAAAATTAAAATATTAGGCTGTTCTGGTGAGACATTGAGGTGTTTTAAAAAATATAATATACTACGCAGATTAACACATTACTTTAATAACTACATTTTACAGCAAACTTTTATGAAATTTGAATTCTTTGGTTTAAGTTTTCATAAAATTGACATTATGCTTTCCTCGATGATGTAAAATCAAAATGATTTACTTGGTAAGAAATTCGTCGTATATTTTATTTGCACGCAACAAATATATGAAATCGTGCAAATGTAATCGTCATGTCGTAGAAGTCGTGTATGTTTCCACTCCTATGCAAGCGTAATGACTATGGATCGTAACTATGTTAACTATGCATAATGTGCATAACCCTCATCAAGCTTCTCATGTAGGGGTTTTAGAATACGGGAAATCAGAATATGACGTTATAGTAAACCAAAGTGCATCAAACGGTAAAATATTTCGAAACTTTTTAACTTCCTAGGAAGTTTTATTTACCTACCGTGATAATAATCTAAGTTGGTAATTTTCTTATAGCATTTAGAACTGTGGGAAAATATAAATAAACAGCAGAAAAGAATATAAACTGAAGCAGTTCTGATCAGTCAAAATGCGGTGAACTGAAAAGAGTTATTCCACTTCATTTTTTGTGAGTCAAATTAAATGATGTTAATGAGCACATAATTTTAGCTTGTCAAAAACTTTTAAAATATCATGTCGGTCCTGTGCCCAGTGCGACATTGAGATGCTTTTAAAATATGATATACTACAGGTGAATCAAAAGAGTTATATTTGATTGAATTTGAGTAATTTTTTTTGAAGATTTGAGCAAGTTTTAAAATGTGACCCCTGTGTGACCCATTATGGTAATCTTCCTTACCCACAATTTTGGACTTTTTTTTGGAAACGGCAGAACGAGTGGGGTGACCCTGGCAAACGTGATAGGTCAAAAATATATTCGCAGAATTTCGTACCTATTTGACAGTCCTATTCAGTCTGCACGACCGTCCTGTCGTATTCATTTCTCCGTAGATACCACGTAAGCACATGTGCACGTTTAGTTGTACATCCTGTATTTTCTTTTGACACCGCGTCCTTATGGATCCGTGGCAAAACCCGAGTGAGAGGAGGTGGATTGGTTTACTCTTAATATGATTCCCTGGTGGGGCTTAAAAAATCCTCATAACACAAGCTGTTTATAACACCGGATTGCGTAGGAGTTTCTTCAGAATCGACGTGCTTTGCCAAGACTTCAACATATACAGAGTTGATTTGTCGGCGGCGGTAAACTTTGAAAAGGCAAACTAATTTTAATAAGTTGCATGCCAAACCATATGCTTGGTTCAGTATTTAGGACAAGATTAACTTACGACGATATGTGTAGTGACTGGGACTAGTTGATTACTGTGGCCCCTGTGGGTCTATAAAACGTACTCGCAATTAAAATTCCCAAATCCATGCACATATACATTCTCCGTATGTTTTTTAGAATCTAATTATGCTGCTACATTTTGTACATGTCTGCTTTCTTAGTACATTATCGCCATCGCGCTGTTCTTCAATTTATCTACGAATAGGCACTTAGGCAGTAGACATCTAATACAACAAGAAGTTCCTCGTATAGCAATCGCCACTAGACAGTCGTGTTCTTACTCTTAAAACATTTTATTAACATAGTTTGCATTATGTTGTTACTATTATCACAGCAGACAGATGGGATAATTATTTTCCAGCTATGGCTACCCATAGTCACACGACTTAGATTTTGGAGTTAGACTTAGAGTTAGAGATTGGAAGAGGACTATGGGGATTAAAGAATCATAGAGAGACCATTAAGTTTGGCAGCCAGCACGATATTCCTTTGTTCATGACGGGTTTCATTTCATTGTAGATAGAAGTGAGGGAGGGAGGGGTGTGATACTTGGTTTGGTATCACTACACAGTACATAACTCTATGATAAGAGAATAATGACTGTACCGCCTTATTATAGACGCAAGTTGCACTGGTTTTCATGAAGACTGGAGTATTTCGTCTGTTAAGTACCTGCTTATATCTGTTCTAGAAGAAAGTACGCGTACATTCCTTTCTCCCTTTGTTTCCTTGTATTTAAGAAAAACGGAATGACTAAACCTCTGATGCGAGTGTGGAATGTGGTTTTCATTCCCAGCGACGGGCTTTCTTTCTCTTTTCACTTTAGTCATTCCACATGAAAATGGAGAGAAAAGAAAAGACGAAAGAAATCCTTTGATGTCAAATACAGCGGTTAGAAGAGTAGGAAAGCTGAAAGAGAAGAGAGAGAGAGAAGCCTCGGAGCCATGCTTGTCTTCTTTTCCCCAATGGCTGTAACCTCTCCTCACGTTTCCTTCACTCCTTTAGCTTACGAATGCATTTATGTTTGATCCTAAATAATATAAGATGTGCATATATTTTTTGTACACATCCCATAGTATAGTCTCCTTAGTTAGATGTTTCCGCAGTTTTATATTTTATTTTTTTATGTTGCTACATGTGCTTAGAAAGTTGACAGAAAACTGAACTATGAAATATTCGAGTCTGACTATGACTATGAATTACTCTCCAGTACCCCTTGTTAAGTCGTAGTCGTGGTAATGTGGTGGCAATACACTTCCTATGCCAATATGTTCGTACAGAAAATAAACCCATAGACCGAACAAATTTTGTTCCTGTGCCGTATTCACTGTTATTATTGTTATTTGTAATATACGAAAATATTTATCTACAACCGTCAGTGACAACTCTTTTCTTTCAGTGATAGTATGTATAAATAACAGCTAACCTCCAGATACATCCTATAGGAGTTGATAAATAATTTGTATATACATATACGCGAACACAAAGGGGATAGGAAACCATGAAGGTATATTTTTGTGACCAACTCTCTCAACTATATAATTTCCCCAGTTTATTATTATTATTATTATTATTATTATTATTATTAGTAATGGGAGTATGAATGTGGGAGAAGGAGCAGGAAAAATGAGTAGTGTATATTATAAAACATAGTTCATTTCATTTGAAAGCTTGTATTTATGTTGGCATAGAGGACAAAATGTTGAAGAGGACTTTGACGTAATAATACGTATTCCAACGCTTGACTCTGACAGCTTTTTCTCGGTCCAACGATCCCTCTTCCTTTAGCATCCAGTGATATGTGAAGAAAATTGGCGGATTTAATTCTCTCCCTGCATGATTCTATCCAGGCAGGCTTTTCCCAATAAGTCTTTCACTCTCTTCTTTTCTGTTCGTCGTCGCTTCTCATCGAAATAAATTGTAGTTCTTTGTGTCCAATCTCCGGACTCTGGTGGGGTGCCTCACTCTAATTTTCTGGGATGTTGGAGTTGTAGGCTTTTTCGTTGAAGTTTCATGATACCCTTTCCTTTTCATTCAAATGGACCCCCTCCGCATACATAGATGATGGAGTGTGTGTGTGTGGCTTTGCCATTGCTGACTCACACAGGCAGATTCAACTAGTCTTCAGTATGAGACACACGCATCTGCCTCATTGCCTATGATATAGTACTTTTCCAGACTCTTCAACAATTTTGGCGATAGTGACGAGATTTTACATTTATTATTCGCTGCATAATTGCTTTGATGGATAAAAAGTTTTTTCATTACTTTGATGGGTACTGCTTTCAGAAGTTTCACAAAATTGTAAATTATTGATGAGATGCATTAGGACCAAACGCGATGATTCAAAATTTTGTAGAGGCACACCGGAGTGCTGCAGAAAATCGTTTGCGTTTGCGTTAGGACTGTTTGTTTCTTCATCGTGTTGCTGTATAGGGCTAGAAATCCTGTTAATCTTGGTTTGAAACAACGGCCTAATCCTTGTCGGATATAGTACAGTTTATGTTTTTCTGCTTTATATTCCGTCAATTTAAACTTTCCTTTTAAAATCCCTGTTACTGCCAACTCGTATTCACCAAAGCTTCTTTTTCGTGCAGACGTCCCTTGTTTTTTAATTATGCAAGTAAAGTGTCTAGAACCTGTAAGCTCTTGGTGTCTGGAAGATGTATTATTGTTGTGCACCCATTGAACTAGGAGAAGCAATAAATTATGACGCCGGTTTACAAGTGTATTTGATCTATATAATACGAGGAAGCGGTTACTTGATCTACAGTCTTCGTACTTAAATGCTAACCGTAAGTTTACAGTTTCATACGACCACTTCATAATACACCATTCCATTAGTTGCTGGAATACTTACGTTAACCAGTTTAAATTTCTGTAATTAACTTGGTAATAAGATCAGGGAAACCAATAAATGTTTCAACATATACGATAATGTTCGACCTGAACACTGTTTAAATAGACAATAAAATACCATTACCACAATTGATAGTTCAGATTTCACAGAAATTGTAAGTTTGCTCGCTACATGTTTTATGTACAGTAGCACATAACACTCACCTTACGTACCGATTACCGGCACACGGTCATTTAAAATTCAATCGTAATGTTACCGTTGATAGGTGTCAAGAATCTTAAACAATTGTGTATGAATAGCATAAAATGTTAGGTTCAATAGAAGTCACGGAAAATCCTCCGTGTATTCTGGAATTATACATCTACATCAATATAAATTATGACGAAGCAGTTGACACATTCAAATTAAATGGAGTTGTAAAAGCTGAATTGTCATTTTTAATTTCTTAATTAGAATTTCCAATTAAGTTAGGATGTATATCATGACATGATACGAGGAACGTTTCAATCTCAATATATCAATTTGTAAAGTTATATTTTTAAATGGTTCTGCATCGAGGATGAATCGTAAGCATATTAACCCCAAGTTGGTCAAGGACTTATAAGTTATAACAGAAATCCAACTTTCTCTCTAATTTGCCTGTGTAAGACATTATGACTATAAATGCCAATGATATGGAATTTTATATGGTCAGACAGGCAAATAGCAAGGACACATAACTAACGAAATATGGCAATAGCAAGTTTTTATACAAGACTAGACTTGACGTTGGACACCTTAAACTTATGACTTAAAGGATTTAGGCCCAGAACAGGTGCTATAGAACTGTAAAGCTAAAGTTTCTTTGACACAATCAAGTTCAAACTTACCATAAATATGAAAATAAAACCCAATGCAGTTTTGTAAAATATTGTAGCACTTAAAACAATAAAATTAAAATTACTATAAACATTTAAAGATCGCACGTTGAATACTGCTATCCATGGCTGTTGTGGAGGGGTGAGGGGACAAATCTCTCCCAAGTTTGGTCTATTTGATATTTAAATGATAGTGGGAGGGATCTCAATGTATTTCAACATAGGAATACCCCGCATTGCCCCCTGTTCCCTGGGAGCACCTGCACCACCGTTTCAGCATTACGCCACTACCTATTTATTAACCGTAGTGTAACTGAAAAATGACTTTCACATGCAGATAGCGTTACTTCCCGACAATAGGAGCTTCACTACAATTGAAACGTATTATTTAAATATAATTTTTATTCCGGCCGAACTAGTTCTTATAACCGCATAAATACATGCATATTTCACCCTTTTTAGTGCATATAAATAGAAACCCTAGCACAAACTACTTTCAACATTACAATGTATTCCGTAATAATTAAATTAAATTTCACATTTTTACTTATAATTTAAAATGGACGGTAGATGGAGCATATTAAAGCAAGCGCTTCTTTTATATACTTCAGAATGAATCATACAGCAGTTTTAACGTATTTCTATTAATTTTCATACCGATCAGCGCTAACTGACAAAATATTTCTAAAAATAATTTAATAATTTTAACTGATTAATGATTATATATATCGTAATTGATAACATGAAATATTTCATTTAAGTCTACATAGAAATAAATATTGAAATCCATCAGAAATACGAATGGCTTTAAAAAGTGCCCGGGTGAAAGAATACAAAAAATCTGAGTTAAGGTTTTTATTGGTATTTGTGCAGTAATTATGTATCAGATTGACTATTGTATTCCCAATTTTTACTTCATAATCACACAAAATATCACAAAATGTACACACAACTTCAAAAGCAAGCTTTTACAATGGGACAGGAAAACAGAAAAGGTTTCACCTTTTGTTGCTTGGCTAAGAAGTATTTATGCAACCGAAAAAATGGTTTTTACACACATGTAACGTGTAGCATAAAAGAGTATTTTATCGTACAGTGTGGTTGCTCATTCACCATACTGATGTGAATATTCATAAAAAGCAAAATATATATATTCAGTTGAAATATTGTGGTAATGTAAGTAAAATACGGTCATGCAAATACGGTGTCGTGTGTAGCTTATTAACTACCGAAAGTATTTTAATGTTGAAATTGACTGCAATCAGTATGTTATATGTGCATCTGTCTTTCCGTCTGTCAGTCTGTAGTAGTACCGATAACAATCGGAGGAATAGATGGACTTTGTTCCAAATTTACATATATATATCACAGATCCAGGTTAGGGGGTCCCCATGCTTCTAAAAAATATTGCAAATTTACAGAGTAATCGTGATTAAAGCAAGTAATTTGTTTAGAAGTTTCTTCAATAAACGGATTTAATCGTTTTATTCTTCCTTGTTTATTTTAAAGTAAATTTAGGAATTCTATTTTATAATAAATTATACTCATAATATCTCTATAAATACCAAGCAGCTTTTTAAGCACATTATGTCGACAACAAATTATAAAAATTATTTATCATAATTTCGTTCTCACTAGCTAATGTTTTTTTTAAATTGTGAAGAACAGCATATTTTTCGATAAAAAATTTCATATGAAACATATAGAAATACAATGATTAAAATTGTACGGTAATTTTCAAGCCTACGGATTCTAAAAAGCAGAAACTAGTATGACATTCGACCAGAGTGTCATGTAAATATAATCCCGCGTATATTCAATCTTTAAATTTTTCTTCCGTCATATGCTACTCAGAATTGATTTTTATTTCAATACGCTTACTACTCTTCCTGTGCATTTCTGGAGAATGTGCTACCAGAGGGTGTAATTGTATTGTGCGTTGTGTGTGCCGTGTTTGTATGCGTTGTCACGCTGTTTCTCTCGTCAGAGAAACATGATGAAAAGAAATGTTTTTGTTATGAAGAGCATTTGTGACTATCCTGGACAAAGAAGCAGTTTATTATTTTGGCAGATGCTCTTATGCTGTTTTTATCATACCGATACCTGAAGGCTATACTCGGTGAAACAAAGATGCGGTATATTGTAAATTTTCGTGTAAGTGTAACCCTCTAACCGTCGCATCGCACTGTAGGATACCACACTTTGCGTACATGAAAGGGAAAGTAGACATTTACACAAAGAAAACATTCAACAATTTTTCTCTGCTTGATACACACGCAACGCAATACTAGAAAGACAATATATTCCAACCGTTGATTATTGTGCCGGCGGCAAATTATTTCTTGGATGGCCGAATTTGGTGTACTTTTGTTTACCATGAAGACCTAGAACTCTTTTACATTTCCAATTTCACTGCCCTTCTTGTTACGATTCTATATTGTTTACTTATTCAAATGCGCAGTACATGTCAGTTGATGGAAGATTTTCTATCGTGGTGTGGCATAGGTTAAGGGAAACACTGATTGAGATATTTTCAGTAGGTTGAACTGTAACACAGTGGCTGCCGTCTGCGGTGTATAGGCAGTGAAAATAATTTCAACTATTTACATTCAAGCTGTTGGCTGTAAAAACATTTTCTTTACATTTCGTACTACAGGTTTTCATTCCGATTATTTTAATGTTTTAAGCTGACAAACTACGGATATCACTACTCTACTCACAGAGGAGAAACTTCATCACATAAGAATGCTCATTGATTTTTTCAACATTTTTTTTTCAAAAAAATATCACGACATGAGTCATAAAAGCATCTGAAACTGACAAAAGAGGGTTGAAATTACTTGAAATAGAGATAGGAGTAGTAGTGTGTGGTAGGCAAAAGGAGAAATTGGTATTATGAACCCCTATTCTACTATGAGCATAATGACACATTGGTATACTATCAAATGCGCATTATGAAGTGTAGTAAAGACACCGCACCGTCTATGGATTTTCGTTGGTTGTTGGGTATCACTCATTTTGGAGGGTACGCGCACCCCCTCGTAAGAATAAATGACGAAGGGGAAGCTTGTTCTTTTTTGAGGAAAAATATCCGTCTTTCTGACTTACATAATACGCTGATATTTAATGCTCTCTGAGAATTCGTTTCACTATGAATTTTTTACACGAGGATCAAACTGATGCGTAGTGCGAGAGAGGACGTAGAAGAGAAATGTCTCTTGAGGGAACAATGTTCTAGTACTCTTGCAACAGCAAGCGGCTTCCGCTTGAAAGTACCGTTGTGGCAGTCAACCATGATATGATTATGATTCTAAAAGGCGATATAATTATATGACTTGTTAAAATGAAATTTGAATGGTACGCTGAAATCTAACTTAGTTGGATAGAACCATTCATGTATTAATTTACTCTGACTCATCAGCAAGAGTAGCACTTGTGATATGATGCTGCTGTATTACGGTCCCTTGGTCTAATGAATTTTGAAGAGTATGATTATACATCTTTGAATTGTAAGAGAGAACGCGAGTGGATGTTGATTCCAGCAGATTGTAGAATTGTCAAAAGAGAGACGATTTCATTGAGATCTCTGAAATTTCAAGTGGTGCTACACACAGAGACATTTCTGATGACGAATCTTCTTTCTTTATGTGTGCAGTGATGCCTTAATTTGTGGGAAGCGTGGAAATTTCAGTCATTTTTACCTAACGTTGAATTGAAACAATTGATGACGAGAATTCACGTCGTACCTAGTTATGCCTTCGACGAATCTATTAGTCTCTCGAGACTAAAAATCTGTTGATGAGAACACAAAAATGTCGTCTTTAGTAAGCTCTCTCTCTCTCTCTCTCTAGATAGTTGATGAGGATTCGACATTTTTATCGCATTTTACCTTCATTAAAATGCTTTAAACAAATTAGTGTTTTTCCCCTGACTTCACTACTGTTTTGTAAACCATTGTATTTTAACGGATGGAGGAATTTTGAGAACCAGTCTATAATTAGCAATAAAATATACTAAGCAAGCATCTCTTGAAAATTACGTTAAAAGGTAGGCAAATTAGCAGTTCACACACCTGAAACTAGCAGTCATCCCTCATGCCCTGTTAGTACAACAGGACGAGCATGAGCAGGCAATTCTATTAGTCGGGAAATGGAATGGTTTTATGAGGCAAATAATGACTTCGTCCCTACTTTTCATATTGTAAAATTGATTTCAAGCTGGGACATCTCCGCCTTTTGTATAGGACATTTCTCGCACTGTTCGTTGATATAACGCATTTCATTACATAGGATTCAATATTGTTTGAAGTTCCCCCTCGTTTTAGAATGTTCGTAACCATTGCTTTGAGATAAATCCTGCTGCTCCAAAGGATTACGGGTTTTTATCAAATGTCCTCTTTTGTGACACACGACTCCATAGCTATCAAGCCTTTTAATTATCTTTTCGGGTGGATATGGTATTTACCCTATCCGAATGGAGCGCGTGCTACAAGCGTGTCTGATGCAATGACTTGAAATAATTACTAACTTAAACATACTAAATAGTGTGTACGTATGCACTTGTCCATATACGTTCTGCTTTACATTTTAGGATTCGGCATTACTAAAAACCAGGCAAAATAGAATGTGGATGTTGACAGAGTTCACATCATTACCAAAATACTATATATTTTTTCGAGTCTACTAATTTTTCAAAAAATAATTTCCGATAATGTAAACGATTGCTACATGGCAACAGTGGCGTCCCTCTAAGGAACAAGAACAGAACATATTGTAAACGTGGATGGATGTTATAATCAGTTAATACGGCGGGTGTTTTAAAATAAACATAAATAAATATATAACCCTTAAAACGAACAAAAGTATTTCAGTTACCAAGAATACTAAATTCCCACGAGTCCCACTAAAACTAGTTTATCATTTGGATTAAAATATATACGATTACACCTATGTTTGTACACTTTGTATATTTTTTCTTTAATTTTCGTCAAATTATTGTTATACGCATATTCTGATATTTCTACGTTCAGTTGTCGATTTGTCGTGTATTATACAATGGCGAAAAAGATAATTATATTTATAAAAAATGTGAGAACAATGAAATAGACAAAAATATTCGCTACGTTCGACGTTAACACGAAAACGACAGTAGCATCATCCGTAACAAAATATACTGGCAACAATATATTGTTTTTACCACGTTGTGCTATAATGAGAACAAAATAGTAAAACAATTTCAATTTCCCCGATTACTTAATTTCTATCGTTTCATAAATAGTAGCATACGTTTCAATGTTGCATTTACTGTTTATTTGGCTTCAATATAATGGGGAAATAATATTTTAATAAATTTGTATCAGCCCTGTTAAAAGTCTTAAGTTGTTAAATATGTAAAAAATATGAATTATACATTGTTTTTGCTATTCAACGACAAATTATTACTTTTTCAGCTAGACTTAAAACAAAAAACAATTTATTTTACCAAGGAAAAATTCAAAAAATATACTGCTGCTCAAGGGACCATAGTATTATTCTTATGAATGGGACGGAGGTCAAGTGAAAATACAATCTTCTATAATACAACAAAATTAGCCGTTTTAGGAATAACAAGGATTTTATAATGATATATAAATGTACTAACGAAAATGTCGTATCATAAGTTCAACGATAGTCAGACAACTAACTGGTTTTGGAGACTGGATACTGGAAGTAGTGGCTGCACATTGAAAACCTACAACTTCACAATTTTGTAATGACTTCGAAACGCTTAAGCACCATCTACAGCCAAATCGAGACAGTTCATGTGAGTTTAGGAACGAAAGCTGTACGCACGATGGTGCGAGCGACTGTTTTAGCAACCGTTGGCGACATAGTGTGTGCATGCAAAGCATTAATGTTAAAAACTGCTACTTGTTGTATGTTCTTTCATGTTCCATGATGTTGATTTGATATTGAATTACGTATTTAACTAACGCGCGGGTAAATAAATAACCGTTTAAAATAAACTGTACATTATAAGATATTTAAAAAATGACACTTTTTTTACAAGCTTGATACATTAAAATGATTAACAAACAATCTACAGGTCACGCACTTATCAGTGAGTGAATATTACCATAAAAAAGTTCCATATCCTATTGTCTTCATCTATTGATTCGTTCCGTAAAATATAAGTACGCAAATAGCCCCTTGCAATCATCCTATTGTCATTGTATTTGGACACACAACAGCCACAATTTCAAATCTGTCGTTCAAATATTACATCGTAAAGTAAATATGACTTTTAAAAAGCAATTTATATACACTTTTCAGCTCAACTAGTAATCGAATGATCCTTAAATATTCAGCCTAAAGATTTAGTTACTTAAGTTAGTTTTTAAATATTATTCGCGTCATATCGTGTCTTGTCAGTACAACGAAATACTCGACGACAGCCAAATTTTAATGACTATTGTATGGAAAGTTATCTTTTTATTAAAAATTGTAACACGTTTTTAAACAACCCTGACCTTAATTATACTATCAACATTTAATTATTGCATTGGAGTCTTATATATATATTAAAGTTCTCTCGCCATCTGATAGACGATGTTTGTAACATTTTAAATCGAATTTATTAATCTATTTTAATGAATAATATAATATTCCACTTTCCGTCGTAAAAATAGGGTTTACAATTTTGGAGTGGTTTATTCTACTAATTGTGGATAAGACATGCACTTTAGTAGGGTATGGTATCGTCTACTGTTTCCTGAACTTTCCAAATAAACGGTCTGTCGTATTTAAAAAGACCCGGAAGCAAATTATGTGCAGTCGTCCCTTGAACTAGTGGAGGTGAGAAATCATCGGCTGAAAGGGAATTAGCTTTAGCAGTACGTATTCCACACTTACAGGCCAGTGCAAACTCCAGAATCCAAGAAGCTATAGCAATACTTGCTCCTACGACCAATATTATAAATGCTGACCCCGTTTCGAGCAAACTTATTGTAGAAAATGCATCGCCTCCACTTCTAGCACTGCATGCCGAAGTGGTGCCCCACCATTTTTTAAAAGTTCGCTTCATAAGTCCCGTTTCCCGGATTTTAGATACCCTGAAAATAACGGTACATATTTAACAAGCCATACTTCATAATTTTGGACGACAGTTTCATTATGTTCCTAGCGTAGTTTCTTCTCTATGTAATGGTGTCGCATTTGCATCTTATATTACCTTTAGTTAACCTCTTAATTGCATACTAATAATTTTATTGTATTACGATTAAAAATTTGGTTGGTATTAAACAGACAACATAATTTACTTTTCTAGCGGATGCAGATGACGTACGAAAATTGCAAGTGTTACTCGCGATTCATTTTTTTATTTTTCGTTGAAAGAAGCTCTGAGTTTGAGTGGTTTTTGAATCTTACTTTTATCATATAAATATTATATTTTCTCAAGACAAACAGCTTTCGTGAAGGCAAAACAAAATAAAACTTTCAAAATTGTTAGCTATAACAACCAAAGGGTTCTCATCATGTCTGCTAATAAAAACGACCCCTCCTGACAATTTTTCCACTCCTTGTATAAAACAAAAACAAAATCGTATGGCTAGTGGCCATAAAATGGTATGTACAAGTTTGCAGTGATGGTACTAAATGACTAAAGCTGAATATATGTAAAAGTAATGGTAACTTTTATAAAATATCTACGTAGCTGTTTCTGTTTGTACATTTGCGGTGACTTCTAGTGACTATGCGACTAGTGGTACTTACATGATACCTGAATGGGTTTATTGTTGTAGCATTGTCTAAAAATTAATTTTCTCCATTTGTTGGGATAGATGGCAATAACGACACAATTACAAAAAATATGCGAAAAACAACTAATGACTAATGCATTATCATATTCATTTTCGTATTTTCAGATTCAGAGGCATTATTCGTTCATTTAGAAATTTTAACCCTTACCTACTCGAGAACAAAATATTATATTATAATTCTCTATTGGAAAAGTTATCGCGGTCAAACTACTCTCTGATTTTGCTTTTAAACTGACAATTTTTAAAGATTTTAAAAGTGGACACTGGTTGTCAACGCCGCAGTACTGAAACGGTGCTGAGGCAAAACATGAAGTTTCTTAATACTACTGTTACTTCTTGTTTATACTTTTTTCACCCTTATTATTTGGCATGTTGATTAAAAAGGTGAGAGATATATCGTCATTATCCCTAAAAAATGACAAAACGTAGAGACAAGAAAAAAAGAAGTTTCAAATGTTGATTGACCAAATCATAACGCATGTGGAAATGTTAGAGAAACAAAGACTAATTAAATATAGTAAATTGTAGAGCAATATGATACACTTAAATCCATAGATCAATTTAGTTGTTGAAGTACTAAGTTGTTGTATCTTATACCAGTAGAATACTTCACTTCAACTACAACAACAAAGTTAACCCGTTTACTCATTTCAAAGGATTGGAAACCGTAACGTTGACAAAATCATTGAGAAAAATAGTGCCCCGGATAATGATCATAACTATATCTCTACTCGTCATCCTTTCGCGTTACGTCAGGAAGAGAAATTTATAAATTTATTAATATTATCATTAAGGCATTCTACTTACATTCGAGAAAGTGTTGAAGCATACGGTAATCTTTTTTGATAGCCCATGTATCCAAATCCAGGGAAGTACTTTTCCGGTAGCCACGAGTATGAGCAGTTGCCTTTCACCATGAACGTTGGGATTAGTTCGCTGGTAAAAAATATATAATTTTCTGTGTACACCTTGGCTATTCCATCTTGAAACCCACTAACCAGTACTGACGAGTCATCCTGAACACGCTTCCACAGTAATGTCATTTCTTTCGATTTGGTTGCCTGGTCAGTTATATCACCCCGATCAATAACATTGCAACATTCTATTACTTTTTTATCCACCCGCACTGCACGCATCGATAGTACGCTTCATACCTTAACCTTCTCCAAAAATGTAGAGCCTTTTACAAGGCCAACTTTCCAGGAGCGGCTCCGCACAGCTTCATCCAGGTTTCTGACAGGAAGTTTATCAGTATCTGCTGCTAGAAATGACGTTAATCGTGCAGTGTAACACGCAAAAATGAAAACAGCAAGCATCCAAAATGTTCCACTGGCTATTCTAAATGGCGTAACTTGAATTGATGAGTGCTCACTCTGTCCTATGAGAATTATTCAAGCGTAACGACTTTTAACATCACGTAAGCTACACGTAAATATCACGTTCCTCCCGTTTATGGAACCGTGGGTAGGGGTCGTTCAAATAGTATGTCACGCTCAATTAGCCTAGTTTGAGACACCTCTGTAGAATGTCGGTTAGAAATTTTACGTATCGTGACGTCGTATTTGAATGATCCCTTAAAGCACTATATTGGTTGCTAACCTTGAAGTAGAAAGCAAGTGGACAATAACCATACGGACTCCCCAGGACTTGCCTTGAATAGGCGAAATGTTGTGAAAATTATTAGCGTTATTGTTCCCAGTCCTATAAGTATTACAATGGTAAGCCACACCTTCCACTCGAATGGTCTTATGAAAGCATCAAGTTTTAACTCAGCAATCTGACGATCACGGCGAATGAGAAGCCGTGTCTAATGATAATTATTGTCATTTTATTAATTTTATCCGCATACGAAATTTGATAAACCGTCGGGATTAATTCTAACAATGAGTTTTGCCTTTCCTGAATACTTACCGAACTATATTCAACAGGAGGAGAAAAGTCCATCACAGTAAGTCTACTTTTCGTAAAGCTGAAGGAAAATAAGGCCATGTCAGCTTCCTATTTAGAATTAAAAATAGTCATGTAGTAATGATTCAGCATTGGGTGCCAGAAGCTTGTGCGATGGATTATTGCGTATACTTTTTATGTAGATAAATATACATCGGAAATGTATTGAAGAGTGAAAAGAATTTATTTAAAAAATGAAACAAAAATTTTCCCGATACACAGTTGAGGGAAATTATATCAAACCAAGTAACATTTTTTATTATTCCGACGTAGGGAGGCATATATGTAGTGGCAGGTTTGGCCTTGGCCATTTCCTTGGCCAAGTTGAACAATTATCTTGCAAAAACCTTGCATTTCGAATGCCAAATAGGGAATTACTTTTCTTTGTTTGTTGTAGTGCGGGAAAGTTATAAAAATTTTTTTAACAATGCAACAATTTATATGGGTACATAGTATCTATAAGGTCAAAGGTAATTGGCAGTATAAAGTAGCTTGACATCTATGATGAGTTTAGGTTGCGCGGAGTGAAGAATGAAATACACAAAGACAAAGGTAGACCTGTTTGGGGTTGTGTTATGTACAGAAGGTCTGGATCGGTAGATGTATATCCTAATAGGGTTAACCTTCTAAATTAATATTCTTTTGACGATTCATTATTTACATTCGTCACCTTAGTTACATTTTTTACCGGATTCTATTGGCATTCCAGTTTTCGAATCATCGGTATTTATATTATAAACAGGCACCCTGCCGTAACGCAAGACGACCGTGTTAACGTTAACATGACATGAACCGAGAGAAGTAATTGACCTGGAAAATTATTGCACACTTACATCTTGTTGTAACATACCCACCATTCCAGTCCAGTTACCATTGCTGTCAATGTCCCCATATTTCCCGTCAGCAGGCGTTACAATTTGACACCTTTAACGTAAATTCGTAACTATATAGGCAACTAACAACATTAATGCATGGTAAAAGAAATCCAAACAAATACATAAGTTAGCAAATTTAATGAATACACTTTGTTCAACTTCGTTAAAGCATCCTTTTTACTGTAATAATAACGGTCATATTTAAAATGACTTTTCCAAAAACTTAAGTTTCTAGGTCATACATATTTAAGTAAAATAAAATGCATTTATATTCAACGAAGAAAATATAATGGCTGCCCGGTGCGCTAAAGTAAGACAGGTACTACAAAATTGAGTCGGTATACAATATATATAATAAAGACCACACTAAAATATTAAGAATGGCTTGTACTACCCTTATTGATTACGATTACCATTAACAAAAAATTCATACATCAAGGGTGTGTTTTGTTAAAAATTTTTAATGACAGAAAGCATGTGTAACCTAAACCCCAAAGTGAATACTAATGTAATGAAAGTTAGATGAGGAGAAATTTCACTGATTATTTCAACAAATGAGTTATAAGTAGCATTTAATTTATTTGCTGTTGATAGATACGAAATATATTGGGTGAATGTTTTGATGGCACTTTTAATCAATCCACTTTTAATAAATTTAATGACGCCAATCAGTGGAAACTTAGTTAAAAATTTTATCTGACTTAAATGACTTTTATATTTAATAATCTTGAAAAACTATAAGTAACTTAACACCGTCTTTCCTTTTCTTAGGGAAACCTACCAGATATTGATTATGCGAGAAAGAATGATTTGTTTTACGATCTACAAGCTAATTTTCAGGGGCCATATACATCGAATTAATATATAAACGAGCGAAAAACCTATCCTCCCACTCCCCAATGAATATTATAGGAGAAAGCGATGATTAGCATTAATGAAAATGTTTTACTGACGTCTGGCATAATATCTCTATAAGATTTTTTTGTACAAAACTGGATTTTGCAATAATA
Source organism: Callyntrura sp. NNG-2020 (assembly GCA_027744055.1). Classification (NCBI taxonomy): domain Eukaryota; kingdom Metazoa; phylum Arthropoda; class Collembola; order Entomobryomorpha; family Paronellidae; genus Callyntrura; species Callyntrura sp. NNG-2020. The sequence goes on from JAHZNE010006930.1 coordinate 18,137, forward strand.
GTTTTAAGATCGTAACTTTAATAAAATCAATTTTAACTTTCAATATCATTATCAAAAGATAGATGCCAATGAAGTTGAGTAAAGTGTATATTTACTTAAAATTTAAAATCAAGCTCATTGTATCCAAAAGATCTGGCAAATATCCTGTGGCAAGTAACGATTTCGATTGTAAAGGCGGTGGAAGCAACGAGGGATGAAGGTTAACCACCGGCGACGCCTAAAAATTTCGGAATGACAATTCAGATAGATGAAAAATTGCACGTATAAAGTCTCTCAATTCCATATCAAATATTATTTTTTAAATTATAATTTTACAACATATTTAGTACACAATCATGTCTTAACTATGTTTCAACTTGCTTCGAAAGATCATATGTACAACGAAACCGTGAATAACTAAATCCATAGAATTGTGTGTGAGGAAAATGGTAAAACTAGCAAATTTCACTACTTTATTTGGCTGATAAACTCTTTAAGGATGGAAATATGGCAATAAAAATATAAATGCGATTTTGGAAAAATTAACCCAATGCAAATATGATAATTAGGTACAAATAATTGGCGAAATATAAGCTATTCTAAAGTATAGAAAACATAACCTGGCTTAAACTTGAAATGTGATGAAATGGAAAATTCAATCATAAAAACCTCATAATTCCCATAAAATTTACAAAATTGGGGTCTGACCACCAATTGTCAGTTTTCCGCTGCAAATGAATTACTAGTCCCAAATTCTCATAGAACATATTACGCTAATAATGTACATATGACACATATATAAGCTCTTCATGTCGATTTGAGCACTAAATAAAACGGTATGTTCCACCTTTCGGAGAAACTACTGAATGCATATCCTACAAAAACCATTTCTCTTTATACTTTCACAAAAATTCTCCCTTGAGAATTATCGTGATGTTACAGACAGAAAAATATTTTGAATTAAATAAACACATAAATTACTACATTTACCATTAAAATGCTTTCAGTATTGATATATAATCGAAAAAGCGATTTCGTCAGATTCCTTTTCGTGTTCGACCAACCTTATAGAACTCATGGACAAATTTAATTGAACATTGCACTATAATTACGTACACAGTAACATATGTTTTCAGGGTCATCTCAGATTTCTAGTGTTTGCTTTGCCAGCCAGTTGCTATATACACAAACGCGTGCTATCATTTTCGGGTTCTATTGCATCACCATTCTTAGTAATTCTATTTGGGTAAATCTTATTTGGGTAGACCAAATAATTAATTTTCCAGAGAATAAAATTATTTTTCCAGAAAACGTCGCTTATCATCTGGAAAAGTTAGGA
>JAHZNE010006931.1:0-10831 GCA_027744055.1 Callyntrura sp. NNG-2020
ATATGCCACTGCCATCCCTGGTGGTCAGATGAATAAGTTGGACTGTTACGTATTACCTTTCCTTCCCGAAAGTTCAGTTGCTACTTTTGTACAACAATTTTCCTTGATGCTGTTAGTTGCATCAACCATAGCCATATTTTTGGTTACTACATTTGCGCGGCACGGGTTTTTGAAGATTTGCACCACAATAAATTGTTGCCACCATTGCATAACTTAGAAAACCGGTAGTCAATCTAGTCAACCGACAAATTAGGGAGTTTGCCAGTTACCATTCTGTCCGACATTCGGAAAGAACAGAGTAAAAGGTTTAACCGCATATAGGTTTCGCTTATTAGGTACGAACAAGTGGTTCAAGGCTTGATGTAATGGAGTCGTACTTTCATATCTCAATCTGTGCACAGAAAAGACTACCTCTTTTGGAAGTTCGCCATACGGACTTCAGTTTCAAGTTTACGCTGGTTCACAATAATAACTTTTTATAAGTCTTACTCGTCGCCAATTTTATTATGCGTAACCAATGGGGATTTCAGAAAATCTAAAAATCATTACGTCTTGCTTCTTCTTCTTCTTGTGCAATACATATTTATTTCTGTGCCATTAAGTTAATTTGAGTCTGTTGGTAGATTCAAGTGCACAGTTGTTGGTAACGGCAATTTGAAATAATAAATTATGATAATCTTTTCATGAAAATTATTATGATTATTTCTAGTGACCATCGGCATCCAGTGTAGCCCTCATCTTTCATAAAAATAACAGCGTAGTATATTTTTCTGCGCTTTTTATTTCAGTGCTTTGGCGATTGAAAGACATTTGGGGCCCACCATAAAAACATTAAAAAACGTCTTCTTACCCCCGTAGTACACTTACAATAATGTGTTGTATATTGCTTTTTGTATTGCTGTCACTCTATAGAAGTATATACTACCTACACATACATGCTCCCTAAAAACTTTTTAAAAAATAGTGTCACTAGTTATGTGGCCATCAACATATTTGCAATATTACAATAACTTAATAATGCAAGTTCATTACAATTTTATGTCTTTCTGAAAGTACCATCATCATATTGTATCAACATCATGACTATAAGCATAACTGTCCATTTTTACATTCCTTGACTTTCACGCCAGCTCCCTATATCGTCGTCGTATATGTATTATGCGTGTCTGTAATATAGTGTAATTTTATATCGTAATGCCGATGCTTTCTTTGATTCATAAAAACACATGCATGAAGTATCGCTGGTTGCAGGGCATTATTATTAATGTTGTGCTATCATCATCATCCCAGTTACCATGAGACGCGTAATAGTTCAGGGTACATTCAACATTGAAGCATCTTCGAAATACAACGTTACATAATGCATTCTAATGCTGAATGTTATTTATTGTTACGAGTTGGCATTAAAAATTAACAGTTATATCATATTTCCCCCATCATGACATGATTTCATGTCTACAGTAGCGTTGTTAATTAAAACTTGATACTTAAGTGGCTCTCTGATGTAATGCAATATACTATAGACGGACTGAGGGTTTCATATTTTCATTTTCATCCCGTTTCTGAATCGGTTCCGTCGGTGGTACGTAATGTCATCATAATGCAAGTATTTACACATTAATAAAAAGTAGCTACTTTATGTGCATCATGATGATGAAGTTGGTGGTAGTAGGGAGGAAGATTAAACAAAAAAATGTTTCACACACAGCGGTAGCCGCTATGTGTTTTTTATTAACTGCGGAAAGCATTTTAATGCTGAAAATAGTTTATGCAATCATCATGGTTGTCTGTCTGTCTCTCAGTCCGTAATCTCGGAAGCTCTCGAGGGGGTTGACGGATTTCTCCAAGCTTGGCAGACCTAAGGTCAGAGGAATGTAACCTATTGAAATTTAGACCAAAGGGACAAGTATGAAGGGAGTTTTTGTTATGGGGGGTGGAAGGTCCCCATACTTGTAAATGCATTTTTTTAAATGTTATGAAATTGTAAAGGGAAATGGTTTTTTGAAACATGTACTTTCTGTAGTTTCTCCCGAAGTTGGATTATACCGCTTTATTGTCTTTTGTTTATGAATATCCACTGGGCATATAAGGTAATAAACGAAACAAAAACAAACTACCACCGCCACTGACCACGCTTACAAATGAAAATTCAGTTCGTTGGTGGCTGAGGTGATCACGATGAACGAAAATTGGTCATTTTATCATTTTTAAAGTCCTTTGTATTAGCAAATTGGGGTTTATCATCGGCTTTCAAAGAACTGCTATGTTGCTGCTACGTTTAAAAATCCCCAAGTTTGCAAAGCACCTGGGCTACCGTTGTGATCTCGATCTGAGAACATTACATTATTATAACAACCCAACGCCTTCCAATTACTTAAATCACGCACACGACAAATAATGAATCTAAGTCTGTTTAAAGGTCGGTACGGTACATACCGCAGTAATGGGGTCTTTCCCGTGTCTATTTACCAACTGCACTTCACCATCACCAGCGCTGCTACTACCCATGCTGCTGCTGCTGCTGCTGCCGCCTGAAATGCAAGTTTAATGCGCACCTTCCCTTGCGACAATGACAATTGCCTGTTTAATTTGCAGCTCTCTCAGCAGCAGAATGTTCCTATTATATTATCCTTTTACATGTGAAGAGTAAGGACTAAGGACCGACACAGTGCTACCGCCGGCACCGCGCAGTTATATCAAATAATGCACTGTTAAATCACGAACTCCCTCATTATCCCCCATTATAATGCTACGGCCAATCTACGATGCATTGTTGTCACTGTATTGCAGTTTGCTACACAATAATTTTAATAATTATTATTGTCCTCATCATCACCAAGATGACGATAATGATTAGACGAGAAACACAGTGCTGACGGCAGCGATATAAGGAAAAGAGGGGAATCCTGTGCAAATGTACATTCCGTTGTTGTTGTTGTAGAGAAATAATAATAACAAATCGGCATTCTCTGTTAGAAGCCTTTTGCTGAGTCTTTTCAACGAACGGAAGAAAAATTAGTTTTGAGGACAGATTCAAGTGTGAAAATGAGAGAAATGAATTAGTACTTGCAAATTATTAAATTATCGTCATCAACATAATAGCATAATTGCAGTTGTAGTGAAGATCATAATAATAATACGGATTGCTCTTGACCGTATACTGGCTGGCAATGACAAAAAACACATCCAAGTCAAAAACTACCGTATTCTAAAAGATACATGAAAACATAACAGAAAAGGGAAAAAAATGTTATGATGCTTCTAGTGATCGTGCAATGACCGGTTGAAAAATCATGTTGCCATTTACTACGACTGCAACTGCAGCAACTGCTAGCTGTGCTTCTACGACACTACAAAAAATGAGACACCGAATGTTAATAATAAATAATGATTATTTATTATTATGGCTATTGTAAAGACCGTCGTTGAATACAGTTTGGATGTACGGCCTCTCCTATCTTAAACCTATGTTGTGGAAAATATTGTTTATATATCAGTAAGGCAAAAGCATGCAGGTAGGTTATATGTGCGTTACAGATTTTTGTGAGAAACAGCTAACTTGTAATCAAGCAATTTGTTTTAGAGGTGTAGCGAAATATCAGTTAAAATATGTCCGTCCAAATTATGATGGTGATTTTTTTTTGAAATCTCGGTTTGTAGTTTGCGCACGCTGATGACGATGATGATGATGGCGGTGGTAGTAAGTTAAACACTTTATCTACGACTTGCACGTTAATCTGACACATGAGTTTAAATAATGCGCTAGAAGAATTACATATTTGTAGTGCTATAATAATATACGATGACAGTCCGACAGGTCGAACATTTTAAAACGATTTGTACGACAAACTGACGAGATAGAGGCTCTTGCTGCCAGTTGATGTACTCCTCTCTTTCTAAACCACTACATAATCGAATCTAGTTCTTCTACACATTCAGGGATCTCTTTGGACTATTTTCCGAACGGCTGAATAATATAAGCTGAGATGGGTTCGTGTAGTTGGCATAACACATAATACGTCATATCACTCCGGTATCTACATCTGCTCGCACGACGACGCTTGGCGCTGCTATTTTGCACCTGCACAGGTGTGCATGCATGTACATGTAATAGATATTTATATGCATTTTATCCTATCTGCAGCGCTTTCCTGGCGCAACCACACAGCGTTGTGCTACACTCGCTGACTGTGAACGACTTAAGACGTAAGGATAATCCGGCCGGTTTTCATTATCATCATCATATTAATATTGTAGTTTAGGGACACTATGATAGACTTAAATGTTAAGTCACTAGATCGTGTTGTGTGAATTATCACATAGTGATAGGTAAGTTTCTTTCAACCTATTAAAGTTTTATGGCAGTATGTACGCAACCCAGCAAAACTGCAATAAGCCTTTTCAGTATGCCCCTCTTTTGCCTTCTCAACCTGATGAAGCAAGTTTTTACTAGCACGTTTTCATTCATTTATTATTATTATTATTAATATTAATATTATCATGATTATTGTTATTCTCCTCTGTCGTTCGTTGTGCTCTTCGTCTAATGGCAAGAAAAACGCGGGGTAAGTTACTAATATAAGCCCGTCATTCACTAAAAATGATGATGAGACGCGAAGAAGTAGTGAATCTAATAAATAAAATATTAATGCGAGAATGGTGGTAAGCCCTTTTTGAATTTGGCAGTGAATGAACATAGGTAATTGCGTACCTGACACATTACCAGAAGAATGTTATTGCTTTTAAAAATCTGACCAATATTTGATGGCCTCTTTCGGTTGCATGCGAACAGTTACCTCACTGGTTCGGTTCACTAAGCGCGGCTTTTGCAATGTAGGGCTCAACCAACGAGAAAACTGACGATTTTTCAGAAGTGCTTATTGATGTTGAAGGGGGTAACAATATGAAAACGCATCGTTCCGTGCCTGTAGTTCACACAGCGATAAAAGTTGTTTTTGCCGTCATCGTAGCGGCATTTACTAGGAAAGGTTAGTTGTCTTGTTGAGCCTATGGTTGATATCCTCGTCTTTCTTCATGTAAATTTTATAATTATATAGGATGTATTTCCTTATTTCACGTAGGCGAATGTAGTCAGTTAATAAGTAGCCAAAAATCGTAAAAAGCGTCTGATTTTGGTTATGGATACACGCATGGAGGTACTGATTATTATGAAAAGCATTTCAGTTGTTTGTTCATTATTGCTATTATGTACTTTTTAATAATTATGTAGTTGAAAGATACTTAAAATGATCGTAAAATTCATCATTTCTGTGACTACAAGATGATTTCCGTTTTGTTTGTGCTTTTGTGCACACAACCCATTACATCTGTGCTTGTTGCGCTCTTTTTTATCTATCTTTGAAACGGTAGAGAGTCAAAGAGAAAAATAGAAAGACCGAAATCAGTCTTCTGTGCGCCACAAAAAAGTTTGTTGTCAGTAGTCGCATTCATAATGATCAAATGTGTAGTCAATTACAACAGGATAAAGGGATGAGCCAGTGAACAATAGGAAACAAAATGCAAAATATGACTTATACCGCATTGTAATTACTTGTATCGTTCGTCCGTCTGTCCGATCATTAAAACGAAAGCTATTTCACGGAAGGTACGCACCGTATAAGTCATACGTATGTGTGTACAGATTTTATTCTTAAAATTGTCACGATTGAAATGGTTCTTGAACAAGTAGGCTTCTCTATACGTTCTTATTTTTAAGCCGAATCTGTTAATCACTCCAGGGGAAATATAACTGTTCTTCCATATTTGTCGTATGTAAATGAGGACAACATGATTGTCTGACGTACAATAGTAAAATCACAGTCAAATTATCTCCTACCTAGTAAGTATTACGAATTTTACGATTTTTTTAAAGCGTAGTTGTTGTAGTTGTTTACTTCCCTCTTTTCTGGTCCCGGGTGCGTGTACAAAAATAGTGAAGCCATAGATATTATTTTTCTCATTTTAATGAACTATATGTTACGCTTGTTTGCGGTTTATTTCCTCGTATTTACTCAACAAACAGTTCATTACCAGCAGACTCGAATATGTTCTAAAGTTCCTAGAATACCTACGATGAGAACAAAATGAAAACCACGGCGGCCATCGTCAAAAGAGCCACTTGATAACGTAAAAAGGGAAAATAATCTCTTGCTTTTCGATGCGTGTTCTAGCTTCATTGGAAATCTTCTGTACACTACCCCGCTTTTGAGACTTAATTAAATGTAGACATTGCTACAAACGGTTAATAAATAAAGGCTACCCAGAATTTTGAACATAAGTCACGAAATAAACACACGGGTGATTTCTTTCATTGTGTAACGTAAAATGGCATGACTTCAAAAATGATACTACTACTGTGTTCGCTGATGAAGATATGTGAAAATACGTCCTCTTTTCATTTCACTAATTTATTAGAGTCTTTGTAATATTCCTGCAGCTGCTGTGATTATACGTATGTCACATGTTGTCCTGTGTTGATGTTGAAAGAAAAAGTGATACGTATACGCAGAGTAATTAGAAAATAAAAAAAGAAACGAGTAAACGAGATAAAATGCTTGATACTTCATTCGAGCCGTGTGAGACAGTTGGTTTGGAAAGCGTGGATGGAAAAGTTAATACTCTAATACACAACACAAAACTGGTTACTGTAGATATAGCAATAATAAGTACTTACATGTCATCTCCTTGTCGCTTTACACTAATATGACAGTTTTAATTACGCTCCAGTGCAAAACGTCGAGGCAAAGCCAATTAAGGCTGGGCGTGCCATCAAAAATACGGCATGTATGTGTTTGTATCCTCACGGGCACTCATTTCGCAACTCTCAACCGTGCATTCAAATTTATTCACTTAAAAATTCTCATATATGAATTTATGAATAATGGCAACGCAAGTGGAAAATGATGTGTATGTAGCCTACAAATATAATGCAACATTACGGCAGGCCCTACTTTGGTGTATGAACAATGCGGTAGCTACTTGCATGGAATGGCAATGAGATTAAGTATTCCGAGACGGAAACCTCACCCCATGAGTTTCCTAGTTTGTTTGTCGGTCGTTGGTGTGTACCCTTTGATGACGAAACCACTGCGTAACTTTTAGTTTGTTACTACTTCATTTTCTGTAATCCATTAAGGGCAAAACAGGGGGAGAGCGAAAATGGATATTTTTTAGTTTCGTCGTGCGTAATTGTGCTGGAGATCTGTTTATTTGTCGGCCTGTTTTCAAAAAGGTAGAAAGTGGCACTTAATTTACAATTTTGATGCAAAACGCTAAAAGCTACTTGTACGTGTTGTTTTCACTAGTTGACTATTATGAAAATGTTGTAATTTAAACTCTTTTTGCGTAAAATTATCTAAGCGAAAATTCTTCCTGCTTTTTACTTTGACATTATAAGTAGTCATTAAATTGTCTTGACAAAAGCACAACTTACATCTTCTTGGTGTATCCATTCCATATATGTTTTATGTCTTATTTAGGAATAGAAAGATTGTACGTTGGAGATAAATGCAGGGTAGGTTCTCGAGCTTTGTAAACTTTTTCAAGGTTCCAAATAATGAAAGTGTTGGCTTGCCGTGCTCATTAATTATCACGAATTGATAGTGCACACGCACAGTAAATTTAAATTAATACGATTTAAAGCATGCGTAACGTGGAAAGAGCTCACATAATAGCTCACTCATAAAACATTGGATAATTGGTGTAATTTAAAAATTTAAAAATATTTCTGCCCATAAACCTAACGAGCAGCAGTACAGCAGTGGCGGTTTGCACTTTTGAACACAAAACAACTTACATATCTGCACACATGTGATAAGATCTCATCATAAATTCCTATATACTAACCTAACCACGTGGCATGTTGATAATCATCACACTTCAGATGTACACTGCCGTGCTATTATGAGCTCATCTTTTCATTTTTAATTTTTTGTCGAAAAGAAGAAATGCCCAGCCTTAATTTACTCTGCCTAATTAACATCAGCAGAAACGAGCACAGTATGAAAAGGTTACGTGTTTTTTCGAATGAAACTGTACACTTAAGCGGTGGCAATATATCACTGCTATTTTGAAAAATAGATTGTGAAAAAAAGTGTTCAACAAATTGCTGGTAGAAAAGGTATTTTGCAAGAAAATTTGTGAAAGTATTCTTATTTTATTGCTGTTAGTATTATTATTATTATTATTATTATTATTGTATTGTTACTTCAGACACTTTTAATGATCCCTGACCTGAAGTACGTAAAAACGCATGTATTTAATTATGGGATTGATCTACATGCTGTTGCTGCTGTTGCAGAAAATATGTTTAAGGGAGTGGAAGTGCTTACTTCATGTAAACAAAAGGGATCTCGTCTTTAAGTGAGCTCTTCTGTCCATTAATTCCTACATCTTATCCGTTTAACATCAGTAGGAACATCAAAATTGCCTAAAATACTTTATGAAAATTCAGTCGCTCGCCTTGCATGCAGATAAGTATCTGGTATTTTACTACCTGGTTAAGTAGATGAACAAACCGTGAGATATGATATATTTCCCTACAAACAGAATATTCGAACAAAGACCTTAATAGCACAATGCATGTAAAAGCTACCTGAAGCTTACTATTTCTTATTATTGAAAATGTATTTCATGCTTGGGACAAGAGACAAGAGAGAGGCTGTATTTTTTTATATTCTTCTCCTTTGACATTAATTACTTTTCTTTTCCGTTAAGATAATTACTGTCATTAAGTGGCATTTGCAAGTAAGTATTAAAATTTCCTTCCATTAAAAAAGACACAAAAACGTCTTCGTGTTGAATAGAAGAAGGACGAGCAGCAGTATCAGTATCAACAACAGAATTGTAGTACAAAAGAAAAATTGTTTGTTTCTACGAGTTTGTCGCCTCCTGATGAAACTTTAGATGGGAAAGATTGTGCTAGTAACTATATGCATATGCTACTATCACCACAAGACAAGCTACTAATACAATGGATAAGCTGATAGCAGGAAGACTAAGTGGTAGTAAAGTTGTTAGTAGCTGTGGTGGTGGTAGCACTAGTTCAGTAGTGGTGGTAGCACTAGTTCAGTAGTGGTGGTAGCAATCGCATTTTGAAATTTACAAATGCAACGAAAATTCTCACACTGTGAATTTACCTATATTACATTATATTGTTAATGGCTGTTAAGGCTCTGTTGTTCAGTTCAACAATCTTCTCTGTATGGAGGCGTTGTTGGGGAAGAAAGTCATTGTTATTAGATCAGGCTTCATCATCATTGAATCATTGCAATAATCAGCATCATCCTCAATCTTCATTCATTGCTGAGGTTATTGTTGTCGCTCTGCGTAAATGCGCTGCAGAAAGCTTCTTTTTCCTCTTTTGCGTTTGGCTGGTTGACTTACTAACTGAATGACAAAATTTACACACGTGTACATAAAATGCCAGAAAGGCGCACATTCATCATGTGTGTGTGTATGTATTTAATATATATTATGATATTATTTATATACAGACTATTACCAACTATTATTGTTTTCTTGCATACTCATCATCATTAGTAGCAGTCGAGTCTTGCGAGAGATTCCTAGTTACCTGGTTACTTTTTTTGTACACAGCAGAAAATGCCATGTTTCTGGCTGTGTTAATGATGTTGGAATACCCACTTGATAACTGGGGATACGTAAAATTCTCTGCAAAAATGAGCTAAAGAAGACGGTAGAAGTAAGAAAAATTAATGCATGCATGTAACTTGATAAATCGAGTCTCATAGCGTGTGTTCACCACACCGCACATCCTTCGCATATGATTTAATTATTTTGTCGTTTTGTGTCCTCCTACTGTGGCAATCATTTGGTGTGATCTCACGCTCCCTTGTTAATATAATTATAAATTATGATCATATTATTAGGTTGCACTTAAGAAAAGTCATGATACCTTGTGATAACGTCATGTAAGTCTGTAGGTAAATCCGTCCAAGCCAATCGTCCACCTGATAACATATATTGAAAAAAAAGTAATTCAAAGTTCTTTCGAAATACTCTCGGACTTCGATTTCTATGCAATATGGTTCTGTTTACGGAATAAGATTGCCTTCTGCGGTCTGCAGAGCCAAAATTCATCGACCTTGACCAAATAAGATTAATATACAAGTACTTCTAAGGTACCTCAGCCTTTTGGACCACGATAGCTGACTTCTGAGGGTCTCATGATGAGCTCAAAACTTATTCCAACCCCATAATCACAAACATGTAACCCTTTCGGAACAGAGTTTTAACATAATCTATTACAACTTCTCGTAGCGGTAGAAAAGTGCGTTTACTTCGATTTGTTACACATTAGCGCAATAGTATTCTAAACTCTACGTTGGGACACGCAGATACCACTTGTTTAGGAAATGTGTAGGTATGACAAGTGTCCTTTAAATTATTCGACTATTGTGGGGCGCAACAAGTGTCAAAGCTGGTGTTGACATAAACGCCATATCTTATACAAAAAAATGCTGAAGAAATACTACCTCTTTGATAAAACCTTACACGGCACTAATTTTTTATTATGGTGACGACTCATCATCAGGAAAGAGTGAAATAGAGAGAAAAAAGATGCTGGTGTACAACGGATGAAACTGAAGACCAATTTAATAAATTCATACAAGAAAGTTCATTGTGAAGCTGGTTTACCTAAACTCACACGGTTTTATTTGATTTGTTACACTGTGTCAAAGAAGACGTTGGGAGCCCCGTTTAGCTACATCTTTCTTTCTTTTCCATTCATAACAATAAATAAAAAAAGTAGCCATAACTCCAACGTCGTGCCTCGTTTGCAGACGTGTTCAATCGCCGACAATTTACT
>JAHZNE010006932.1:0-11879 GCA_027744055.1 Callyntrura sp. NNG-2020
ACTTGTTATCATGTTTTTGTTGTTTGTTGGGCACACGATCGATTTGATAGGTAGTTTAGAGGGGTAAAGTTTTTGTAATAAAGTTGCCCCTGCACAAGACTAAATATACCGAGAAAAAAAGAGGAAGAACAGGATGGTCTTGTTTTATGCGTGTATAGTGTCGAAGTTGGCGTGTGTAGAGCCGGTGTGGTTAAAAAAAGAGGAGATGACTAGGCTCGTACTGTTTTTTCTGCTGGATCATCATCATCGTCGTCGTAGTCGGCGTCGTCATCATCATCATCATCATGATCCAGATGAAACAAAGTTTTCCCCTGTTTTTGTATTCATTTAAGGGAGAAACGGGAAAAAGAAAGGAGAAAGATGTGGAAGACGACGGCGAGTTTCTTTTTACTCTCGGTGTGGTTTACACACTTTTTCCGTTTCAGCAGCAGACCAAAAAGCCATAAACCATTGGCGTTCCGCGATGCACTTGCACTGGGAGAACACTTCTCTACTCCTTTATAGACCTGGGAGACTGTTAGAACGAAACATTTTTTAGGAAGTTCCAGAAATGTCTCTATCGAGCTGCATATATGATTCATATTCTTTCCTTGTACCTCTCGCAGGATGTAAACACACTTCCACTTTATTTGGGATTCTGTCGCTCCACAGGAAAATGAACCAGATATTAAGCAGTGCAACCACAACCTTGCAAAAGATCACAAAATATGTAATATTTTGACAGGATTGACAATGGTACATGCATACATAAGATACGCACTTATATCCATTGACAAAATATTTCGACCTTGCAGTCAGAAACGACAATAAAGTCTCCACCAACCTTTTCTTTCCTCATTTGTATCATCATTTGTCGTTTATTGGAAAAGAATGCGGTGATTTTACCCAAGTAAAGAAAAAAAAATGCAATAAAGGCATGTCCACTTCTGTTCACGGTTGACTTCTTTGTTTCAATTTCAATTGTAATTACGCTGCTTGTTGTTTACCCAGTCCAATAATGATTCACGTGGCTAATAGTCAACCCGCAACGTTTTCATTTAAAAAAAGTCAGGCAGTCGAGATTGTACAAAATGACATGTAACATTCCTGTAAACAAGTCTCATATTATACGCTCTCTCGCAAGTTGTTGTCAGTTGTCAATACAGTTGTTAGAACAAGTGTCTTTATTACCGGTTCTCTGGCAGCCGCCGCGGTAACAGCAACAAAACCAGAGAACCAGAATCGCAGCGAGACAGTTGCATAATACTGTGTGTATTCCACACGCACGAACTGCGTTTTTCTTGTGGTGAGTGCACTAGAACAGGCAGTTGATACGGTTATTACAAGTCTCTATCACCACTGCTGCTGCACCGCTATTGCTACTTGATTACGTTCCTATTAGTATGTATCATGATGACGGCGAAACGAGAGAGAAACAGAGAGTGAACCACGAAAAGCAAAGGGAAACGATCCAAGTTTATTTTACGCACGAAACAGCTCCACACATACAATAGCCCGGCAAAAGTGTAGCAGTGTCGTGCTCGTATTCCCCATTTCTGTGCTTGTTGGTAGGTGACGACGATGACGATGATGATGAGAAAGAGAGAGAGCTCTATCGTCGTCCGTCTGTTGAGAGTGGTGGTGCTGTACACAAGCAGCAGCACGTTTCTTTTCCTTTCCTGCTCTCTCACACCATGAGAGAGGAGACCAGCAGCAGCAGCAGAAACGAAAGTCTGTCGGCTCAAAACTCTCCTCCATTTGCGCTCGTGGCTTCATAGATACTGGTTGGTGGTGGTTCTCTGGGAATGCAGTTGTTGCAGTTGCACACTTTTACACACAAAGAGAATCGCTGCTGTGTGGTTTTCCACACACACGGAGAGTAATAATAACAGCAAGCAAGGTGGTTGCTATTTCCGCTGGTGCGTGTGAGTGTGTTTTGTCTTTGTTCTCTGGTTTGGATGACGGTGACTTTTGCAGAGGACCTTTATATTGTGGGGTGCACACACACCTATCTGCGAGATACTTTGTCCTAAAGTAGCGCGTGTCCTAAAGAAATAATTGCATGGAAAAGTGAACACAGAGTGAAAAGGTAATAAAGTTTATGGTGACACTTGACGAAAATATTCTGTCAGTAAAAATTCTGATGTTGGGGTATATCGTCCCGGGTGTGAGTGTGGTTATCCCTTGTGGATTAGAACGTTTTACCATTTGTTGGCCAAAAACATTTTAATGGATTGTATCAAAATGGGGAACATCGGGAGTGACCACCGTGTTCACTATGCTGCAGTTGGGGTTGTTGGTAAAGCGATGGTTGTTGTCAAATTTGTCGTCTTGTTAACCTGCGTTAGTGCACACCATGAGGCTTAAGAATTCCCGACCTAATCGAGGCGGTGGAATCATGATGAACGCCAGTGACTTGGCAGTGGCTGCCGACATTAGTAAAAACATTTTGTTCTCGCATCTGCGAGCCCTGGAGACTGGGGGTGGGGATGGAGAGGCGCGGGCACTTGTTCCAAAACTCCTGTCACCTTCGTCCTCTTCTGTGCTATCTTCCTCCCTGGTAGGAGCTGGCAGTGGGATGCCCTTTGCGTCGCCTTCCTACATGTTATCCTCCTCCAAACGCGGCAGTGTGGGTGGTAGTTGTAGCGGTCGCAGTGGGAAATCCGGTGTCGGTTTCGAAGACCGTGGGAATAAGTCCATTGATGTGGCCCTCCAAGGTAATAATCTGCTTGTTACGACTAGCTATATGTTGAATAATTGGTGTAATTTTCCAATCTAAATATAAACACCAACTATGCGCACACTGTACCGTATTTCGCATTTTTTGTCTACGATACTTTTTTCTGTTTGTGCGGGCTTATCGGTAATGACTGATCATGTTTCAGGCAGAGATACGCATTTACTCAAATTATCTACATACCTATATCAACGTCGCTGTCGCTGATAAAGTGTAATGTAGAATGTTGGGCTTAAACGTAGGCGTGACTAAATAATTACACGATAAAACGATATTTGCAAACCACAATATTTTTCTCTTCTACGCAGATAATATCCTTTGTACCTAAAAATATTTTACATGAGTCTACCTTACTTATTACTCACCTTTCATTTTGGGCTCATCATCATCATCATCATTATAAATGTATTATACGTAGTAAGTCCGAAATTCTTGTA
The DNA here is from genome assembly GCA_027744055.1 of Callyntrura sp. NNG-2020. NCBI lineage: Eukaryota > Metazoa > Arthropoda > Collembola > Entomobryomorpha > Paronellidae > Callyntrura > Callyntrura sp. NNG-2020. The sequence continues at coordinate 3,154 of JAHZNE010006932.1, forward strand.
ATACCTAATTATTAATATAAACTGTTCTTAAAACACAAGAACACATTTATACAGCTATTTTGAGGATGACAGCACAAGGTATTATTATTTTAAGAATTAGCATTAGCGTTTCTTATGCACTTATATGTCTGTTCAATAATCAACCCAACTTTACACACATGCACCGCTAACAACGCACCTTTTGTCTCTCTCCCTCTCTCTCGCACGTCTGCTTACAACATAACAGCAGGAGCGACAACAACAAAACCCAGAATTAAACCCAGTAAGTTAAAGAAGATTTAAGGAATTAGTCTTAAAGAGAAAACTTGAAAAGCCAGATCAGGGACAATTTAATGACAAGCTGAGAGACTAAGAGGAAGAAACAGCTAAGCTGAAAGGGTGTTACATAAAAAGACTTTGCTGCGTGGAGGAAGCCAATAATCATATGCACACACACACTAAATAATCTCATGCCCAAAAATTATATACTCCTTGGTATATCCCCAATCCTCCGTCTAAATGCTGTACAGTCGATTCCTTTTTCGTAACAGTAAACACACGTGAGTATTTCTTATTGTTGTTAAATATTACGAACGCAATAATAATAATCCAACGTATAGAAAAAATGCGCTAAGGCAAAAAGCTAATAATAATACCGCCTATATGACGTCGAGCCTTCCTCTTTTGCTTCTATTAAAAGTAAATAAGAGAATTGAATAGGGAGAAGGAGAGAGAGAGTAATTTTTAAAAGAGAACCTAAAATAAGCTCAACTTGCACACCACGACATAGAGGAATTATCTCTGTGCACAGAAAAACTAAAGCAGAAGGATAAAGACAAAAAATTATATTCCTATTTTATAATTCTTCCCTAAGTAAATCCATATATACTCTCTCTCTATCTCGTTCCTATCTTTTGTCTCTTATCTCCCTATAAAACTACCAAGCGAGAGGTTTTCTCGTATTATTATTATTATTATTTGGAGCTAAAACATAAAGACGGAAGAAAAGGGGATCTAAAAACGAAAAAAAATATCGGGGAACAAAATATATAAAACCTTTATAATATAAACGTAACACAAATAAAAAAGCTTTGCCTTTACTGCTATTTATTATCAGCGCATTGTTGTCTAGTAGTGCCGAGTGCATACATGCATACTAAATATATTTTTACACGTTTAAGAGTCACTCTGATTATAGGACAGACTTTACCCCGAGAAAAAAATAAACTCTTTTTATTTTATTTTATTCTTTTCTCCTGTTTTACTTTTTTGGTCTGGTATTTATCTGCTGCTGAGCTGAACTGACTTTACTTTGCCTTTGCTGCTGTTGAGCTAAAAAAAAGTATTATCAAAAGCTTCAACCGTCCTATAGCTGCTCTCTCTCTCTCTCTCTCTCTTACTGTAGTAGTATTTTCGCCTAAGCCGTAAGCTCCTTCATCCTCCTTCCTCTGAAAGAACAAAGCTAAGGGAGAGGGAGAGAGGCTTTAACAACGCCACGCAGCAGCAACCAACACACTGACGACTTTGCTCTAATCTTTATTAGAGTTTTTTTCTCTCTCTCTCTTCTTTCTGGGGAGATTGGCAAGCGAGGCAAAAAAGCTGGTGGTACTGTGTGTGCATATATATGCGTGGTTCTGCTGGTGCATTAGCTATCTGAAAGTCTCAAGTAAAATAAGAGAGAGAGGGGGTTTAAGGATTTGGGGCTCTCACTAAGCCCGGATTTAGATTCATCAATCACGGGAGATAATCTTCTTATTTCTTAGTTCTCCTCGGCTCCTGCTTGCTTGCCTGCAAAGTAAAAAAAGAGAGTGGGCTCAAATATACGAACCTCCTATATCCCTCCAGTATATATACCCCTCTCGTGTGTAGACCTTCCTCGGTAGATTATGTTTATACGCAGAGTACACACAAGGGACACTATTGGAATAAAAGTCTCTCTCTTCTCTCGTCCACAACTTTTATTTATGTACGCTGTCCTCTCCGCTTGGTGGTGGTGGTGGTGGTGGTAGTGGCAAGATCTATCTATAATGTAAATCTGTATTACACAGGCAAGTTTTTTTTATAGGGCTAAGCCGGTATAAAGTCTCTAATACATCTAACTCGCTAAGTCAGTAAGTATTTCACAAAGAGAGAGAGAGACAAGAAGAAGAGGAAGAAGAAAAAATAGTGTTGTACTTCTTTTCTACCGAGTCTTGTGAGTGTAAAGAAGCGTTGCCTGCTGGTGTTGGTAAAGGTATTAGTATTAGCATTAGTGTTACAACAAAAAATACCTATGAACGTAATGCCAGCCGTATAACAACGTCCCTCGCACACTATAAGCGCCGGGATATACGCAGATATGTTCGTATATTGTGTACCTGTGTGTAAACTTATTATGGCTTATCATATGGGTCTATAGAGAACAGAGTAGAATATAAAATACGGCCGTGTTGGTAGTGAAGGACGCAGAGGATCAAAAAAGGGGGATGGAAAAAAATCCCCCCATTGCAAAGTTGTTCGTCTTCTTACTTAAGTAAGACTTTGGCGTTCGCGGCGATATGGCGTTGGTTACCTTAAAAATGTTGGAGTTCTCTCCCTATCACAGGGTATATATATGCATATTTGGAATATGTGTGTATGGATTTGTATGTCTGTATTTGTTCCGTAATCCTTCAGTCCTACTTCCACCATCGCCACCGCTATATGTGCTAAATGCTACTAACTTTGCTATAATTCTTCTTGAGAAAGGCGGACCGCGCTGTACAGTTAAGTGAGGAGGAAGACGAGAGAAAAAGGCTTATCTATATCCGTCCTTTTCTCGGTATTCCGTAGTAGCAGCAGGTAGAGCTAGCCTAGAAACCATCAATTTCAGTGTTTTTATCAAGGGAAATGCTCATATCAGAGAAAATAAAAAAATAGTACCATCTTTTTAGACTGATATGATCGTATGACTTGTGTAGCAATATTTATTTTGCTTGGTGCATCCATTGTTTATCCAAAGGAAATATGGAGAATTGAAATAGCTATGGATGGATGTAAAACGCTTATCTATTTCGAAGTCTAGTATTGGTAGGGGGAGAGGATTTTTTATTTTTGGCAAAGCTGCATGCTGGTAACGAGGTGGTGGCGGCGTTACCGTTAGTTGACGGTCAGTTTGGAAATATATTTAGAAAGTGCAAGCAATGTATACAATTTTTGACTATTTTACGGAAAAATTCAGATAGGAAAATGGGGAAGATAAACAAGATTGTCACAAGGATAACCACCTAATAATGTACATATTGTCAGCATAAAAATCTCTAACGAACGGCCAATTCAACAGCCCGTAGTGTGTTTCCCGAAAATATTTCTTTTTTAAGACGTTCCAATTTTTTGCTAAGGCCACAAGGTCCTTGCTAAGCCACCGAGCCAGTGTCCGATTTTGGTTAGGAGGACAACTTTCTTCCATTTTCTAAATGCCTGCAACGTCTGAAAATGCACTTTTTTCTCTCAAAATATTAAGCTCTGCCAGCGAGGATGCTATAATGAAAAGGAGGAAAATGTGCATGTATAATTCATCATGCGACACGACACACAGGTCTGGTCTGGCTGTCTCTGGTGTTGGTAGGGCTCGCCTGGAGTTATGTGCATTTATTCTGCTTATAAAAATTAAACTGTCTCGTGTGATGAATCAAGCAACTATGACAATGTTATATAGCCGCCGTTGCTGTACAACTCACGCAATAATTTATATCTTTCGGTAAAGTATCCCATTTTAAGCCCAAATAACTTAGGAAGATGTTGATCAGGATGACGATGACAACGATGACGTTAGTGATTCGAGCGTCGCCACTACAATAATAACAACAGCACCAGCACAACGGTGCCGTCTTCCTATATTTCTCTACTATCTTCTTACACTTTCATGCATCATCTTTCTTCCTCTTCCCCCTCCAAAGCAGGACGACATGAGTTTTTTTTTCTCGTTCCTGATTTTCTTAAGTAGAAAGCCTTCTCTCCCGCTCTCTCTCTCTCTCTCTCTCTTCCCACATCTTCTTCCCCTCTTGTCAGAGTTTTTGGGTATATGCGGAAAGCTTAAAGAAAAAGAAGAAGCAAGTAGTCAGTCACATCCCATGTTCTACTTAGCTCCTCACACAAAACTAAGTCTTTCTTCTGCTTCTGATGTTATTACCCAAAAAGAAGACTTAGTCGCAGGGAGAGAGAGAGAGAGGAAAATCCTCATCCCTCAGCCTTAGCTTCAACAAAACTCAATCCGGGAATTTTCCTCCAGAAAAAATAAGCTTGCTTGTGTGTGTGTATGTGTGTGTGATGTTCTTATTCTACTTCCAACTCCAGCAACAGCACACAGCAGTTCCATCTCCATCACCATCTTCCTCGACGCGACACCACACACCAACCATACCAAAAGGAGTTCTTACTCTAATCCCTTTTCGTCAACTTAATCCGTAAAACTATAATCTACTTGCTCCTCTCTTCCTTCTTTCCTCCATTTTCCCTTGCATTGCTTATTACGCTGATGTATTTAGTTTGAGAGTGCTCTCTCCTCTCTCCTTCCCTTTATATCTCTCTTTTTCTCTGTATGGATGTACCCTAAGCTGATGACGCTTTCTTTTCCCCTTATGATCATCTTCAGCAGCAGCCCTGTCGTCGTTGCCTATACGTAGAAGAAATACGGAGAATCGTCTTCTTCATCTTCCTCAGCAGCATGTACTTTTCCTGCTAAGCTCTATCGTCTTCCCCCTCAATCCTCCTTTTCGGCTGCTCCCAGTATAAAATTAGAGTTTTAGATAGATAGAGATATAAAGCCAACAACACCATCGTCCTTGTGATCATCGTCATATCTCTCCTTTTTCTGATGATAAAGATGATGTGTGTGCTCCTTCTCCTGCTGGTATGATGGTGTTGCGTTTGGTACAGCTTTTTAGGAGAAAATCCGCCTGAGTGATATGCCGCCACCACCACCTTTACTTCTCTTCCTTACTTTTTGCCTTGTTATACCAGAAAAACGGGATGATGTACGGGCTGCCGTTCTGTTGTTGCTGCTTCTTTTTCCTATTATTTGAGCGGAGAATCTCTTAAAAGAGAAGAAGAAGAAGCTAAAGCTGAGTCTGAGCTGCTAAAGAAAATTTCCAGCTAGAGAGATTTGAAATACTACAAGTACTACCAGGCAGTACTTCGTTTACAGGAAGCTTTTTAAGCCCCGCTCTATGTAGATGGAACAAGTATATTGTATTTATATAAAACTGCCATATTACAAGTGTGTCGATTGCCTCCAGTTCTTTTTCCATCTTGTTTCCACTCCCACCCAACCAAGCCAAGCCAACCTCCATCTCCCTCATCAGCCCAAACTATTTTAATCCCCTTTCAAAATTCTTCTCTATCTATCTATCTGCCCATCCATCTCGCTCCGTGTGTGTGTGTGTGTACCTTTTCTTCTTCCCGTTTTCCATCTTCTTCATCCGAGAGTTTTAGAGAGAAATACACAGGTTAAAAAAAGATTCGTCGACCACCACCAGAATACTACTTTTCTGCCCTTATATTCCTTTCTCTCCTTCCGACTTAACTTTTTTCTTCAACCTCATCCCATGGTCCTCATCCTCCGCCTCCACACCCGGCTACACAGAGCTATCGTGGGGTTCATGTCCAAAAAAACGTTGTTATTGTCGCGTCACATGGATCGTTCCTTCTCCGCTGTTTTGGTTGTGCCTTTCCCTGGGTATGCAACTACCAGTAAACTAACTAAAAAGGAAGTAGAAAGAGCTTAGATTCATTGCTTTCTTTCATTTCCTTCGTAGTCGTCGTCACGATCATCATGATCGTGTGTATACGCGGCTTATACGGAAAAGGGACCAACAAGAGAGAGAGAAGACTACTTAGAGCTTAGTTAGTCCGAGAAATAAGAGTCAAAGCCAAGCCAAAGCCGGCTTAAGAAAAGGGATGGATTTTCCTTCCTTCCTGTGTGTCAGTTGCCCTCCACTTCTTTAGCAAGTACACTGGTGTTGCTAATGCTCTGAGAGGCTCTTGTTCCTTATTATGAATGTACGTAATTCCAGCCTGACATTGTAGAAAGAATTAGAAGGGAAAACTGGGAAAAGTAAAATTTTAAAGCACTTCATCATTTCGAAAAATGAAATTTCCCAAGAAGAGCAGAGACTACGGCCAAGACCAGTTATTATTAGGTATGCAGGTTCAAAACAGGAGACAATGCTAACCAAACTGACGTACCTCGTCTCCTTTTCTATTCTCTGATGTAAATGACAATATGAAGGAAACTGCCTGATGATGATACCATTCTGTATGTGTCTTCCAAAATCCTTGGTATGGAACTTCAGCACATGGGAATTTGATATCGGTCAAAAAATGATGGTTTCAGGTTTATTTGATGTATACACCATTATTGCGTGACCTACTTGCTACAGTTTCAGTTCTTCTTACATCAACCCAAAAGGTTTTAATACAACATCAATGCTACTTAACTCACATTTTTTCACACTGTTTAAGCCCGCTACGGTATTGTAGAAATCAATAACAACTTACAATTATATGTATTAATGTCAATCAATTATATTACTCTCCTACTCTCCCCTTATAATTATCACTGACTCATCTATTTCTCCTGACCAGGTCATTTCTGCTTATCCCTTTTATTGGATAAGAACTTGAGAAAGGAGTCTTTTCATTACAACCACGACACCACCACACCTTTTTTGTAACGAACTCCCCACCAAAATGACATACAACGCCTGGGCTTTCGTTTGTCAGTACATAAACAGTGCGAGTCCAATGCAATTAATATAATCCCTGATTACCTATCCATAATTTTTTCCCCTGCGTCAACGACCTCTTTCTCTGCTTTTTCTTCTATTGTGACTTTGTAGGATTTCATTTTCTAAGATCCTAGTTTGTCGCTCCCGCTGGAAGAAGAAAAATCTGGTGCAAAGTGCTGCTGTTGCTGTTGTGTTCTGTTTTCTGTTTCTCGTTTTACAGCACGCAAAAAAAATATTTAATACTATCATATTGGATTACTTGGCAGTAGTATTTCTTGAAGCAAAATAATAACATGAATTAGATTACATTTACTTCTTACGTCTCCCCTCTCGATAATTCCATTTGCCTGATAAATAGAATAATGACACGTATTTCTTAAACGGCAATTCGAGAAGAATTAGGAGTTGACGCGCTTTTCCGTTTTTATGGCATTACCAACATGAAAGAAAGTCATTGCTCTCGGCGTTGCTAATAAGGGCGCCAAATTCAAACTGGTCAAAAGGCCAATTTGCTGTATACACTTTCCTTTCTTTGCGACTTCCATCGTCGTTCGAGTCTTTTTCAATTTTCTTTCTGTAAGAAAAAAAAGCGCGCCAATTTTGAAACTTGAATTTTGGAACTGCCTGGCAAGAATGATCTGAAATCTGACAGTGTGCCTGATTTTTCTACAAGGTTGCATACGAGTAAGTCTATCTTGCCCTCCTTTCGCCGTCGTCGTTACGTTTTAGTTGCCGCAATCACGGTTGAATAGTGTGCACCGGGAGCAAGAACGCTTTTGTATTTATGATGATTTGGCGATAAAGAAGATAAGTCGATTATTTTGGTGTGTGTGAGTGTCTTATGTCTCCCTGGACTATTGACTGGGAAGACTGAAGCCTCTGCTTTTGACTTGTGTCTCTCGTGAAGTATCTTAAGGAAATTAGATAACAAAAACAGCTAATGCCACTTACTATTTGCTGTACTCCTTTTAACGGTAATAACGTATGCAACCGTCAACGGTGTACATATCTCAAATGGAGTACACCGAGAAAAAGGTCTCTTTTCTAAGAAGGAAAAGCACAAGTCAGAAAATATATAGAGAGGTTTAGTTATTCAAAAGAGTGTAGTTGTTAAGTTCATCATCATTGCCATTTACTAATATATATAAGTTGTTGAAGTGAAACCTAAGAATAATCCTCTACTTTGCTACACAAAGCACGACAGAGCTCTCCCTTTCCCTACGGAATTGACGGAGAGAGTGTCTTATTCTTATCAGTAAGCAAATAAGATCAATAAGATGGATTGGAGGCAACCACGCTGTTGGAGGATTGTCGCATTTGTAAATTGTAGTAGTGAGTTACCTTTACGTCATCCTGACTCATTCGGAGAAGAGGAAAGGGAAGTCGTCGTTTTGTTAGAAGATGACGCTCACGTAAGAGAAAAGAGGAGCTTGCTTTTCCTGTACCACCATTGTTAACTTGCATTGTATAGATATATATGCAACCCCGTTCCCTCCAACGTTCAAACAACAGCTTAAGATAGATAATTGTATTTGAGCTTTTCTTTAGTTGTAGTTTTGCAGAGTGAAACTGAATTGCTTAGCTGGTGGTGGCGGTGGTGGTGGAAGCGAGAAAAGAAGGGGATGGATGGATGCACTGAAAGGGTTTCACTTCAAAATCATGTGAATATGAGTATGTTGTATATGTTTATAGATGAAGGACAGCGAATACTGCATACATATTATTATGAAACGATTTTGAATGTTGGGATTTGCTTATCACTTGCCATTGTCATTATAATATTTTTCGTAGTTTTTGAATCGTCATTGTCAATAAAATTAGAGAAGGTATTAAATTGTAGCTTTCAGAGGGTATATTATCAGAACGAACAGGGAGAAAGCTCCATTGTTGTGGAAGCAAGCGGCAACGGTTCTTTTCTTGTAGAGTTCAGCATATTACAGTTCTTGTCCATACATTTTTCGGATTGTAATGAAGAGTTTGCCACTGGCAAAACAAGAAAGT
>JAHZNE010006933.1:0-38718 GCA_027744055.1 Callyntrura sp. NNG-2020
TAAACAAAATATTCTTACTATTCTAGCGATTCTAGCAGAATTTAAATATATTGCATTATCCCAGCAAAGTTGTAGACGGGGTAAAGGAAGAGATTGCCGTTTTTTGCTTATTTGACCTTTACTACAGAACTTCAAATATGTAGTAAAAATGGTAAAGAGTAGTTTCTCCTTCGAGTCTAACCCAAATACAACATTTTCCATTTTTAATGTTCAGTGCTACTTATTTGTTTTATTACTTGACAGTGTGCTACCCTGTACCACATCATCATTTGACAATATGATTTAATAATACTCACTTAGCAATGTTAGGACTGGCTATTATCCAACCTATTGATTTTGCATTACACCCACGGTGCGGCAATCGCTTACCTCCATGTTTACGTGGAGTGGCACGGCACCGTACATCCTAATGCTTTTTAAAATTTTCTTTTCGCCAATCGATTACTAATGTAAAACATAATGTAGAAAAACTAACTGTTCTCAACACTGGAAAACTCAAAAGTAATGAAGAAAGACATTTAAAATTATCTCTTTACAGAGGTCAACCAGTTCCATATGAAATATTTGTTTCATGTAGTGCAATACTTGTCATCTGTGTGGACCCACCTTATTTTGGAAAACACAATTATACATTTACCTGCAATACGTTGACACTTCCAAAAATAGTAAAAAGGACTCAAAAACGTGTTGTGTATAACGATTACATTTAAGTATTTAGTAGCTACATGTAATTTCACAGCCAACTCTATAAACCGTTCAATCGGCCATGTGATGTTCCTAGTAAGTAAATTAGTTTTCTGAAAAGATTATTGCATGCCGCTCTATCATAATTAATCTCTAGCTGCTGTTGTTGCCGTCATAAATCTTCTGCAATGGTGTATCCCACCTGGAAAATTTTCTTCTGGGACGTTGGATTCTTAACGGTGCGTTTGACGTTTCCCCATGCATCATTGATCCTCGATATAAATATTAATGTTGGTGTTATTAATATACACACTTATGCGAGAGAAATTACGTTATTGCTTTATCCTAGCTGAACAGAACATGCATGTTTTTATAACTCTATCCTCTACCCGCTACGGATTATACACATATATATTATACCTAACCTGTGCAATGAACTCTTACTAAAACATCAGTGGCCTGTAAACAAAATTAACTCGTATCTCAATCCGAAAGTCGCAAACTATAAAATCTACTGCGTGCAATGCTAATCAAACTTTACTAGACGTCCTTGATTGTAAACTTGTTCTGCTAACTACGATTTAGAAAATCCTGGCTAAATTACACATTGAATAGATACACACATAATCTTAAAAAATAAACATTTGTTAAAAATCCGATTAGTGTTATTGAGTGGCCAAGTCGAAATTCCGTGTCGGGGTGGGTATTTGTCGACGATTTATGAATGCTATGCATACATGTTTATTTTTTGTAATTTTTATCTCGTTATCGCGTTATATATGTGTATCGAAATAATCACCAATATGCATCAATTTTTTAAAACTGGAGTGAGCGTGAAAATCTTTCAGATGAAATACTAAAGATTTTAAAGATCATTGAAGAAGAAACAAAGTGAAAGTGTTGGATAAAATCATATTTTACATGTTTATTTTCCTCATTTTTCACAAGGAAGTGTGGAAGAATACAAGATAAAAATTATGTTTTGTTTGTTTTATGAATTACGTCATTGCACAAGTTAGTACATATCAATTTAATTGCAAAAGCTTCAGAATATTCCGTCCAAACCCTGCGAAGTCCAATGGATTATTAATTAATGGGTTGTTATTTGATAAACTTCAAAAGTGATATGCTGCCCTACCCAAGTGGGTTGTAGCTGCGGCTGCGAAGTTTATTAGAGATCAAACTGGTAATCATAATCTATAATCTTTAGGGCTCAGCTAAGCATCGGGCAAACATGGTACATTTGCCAGAATTAATTCAATTCGTTCACACATGTCAATTTGCAAGCTTATATTTTTTGTGATCAATGATAAATCATCATGCCTATATTACAAACTTACGTTCCTTCTATTTGGATAGAAATAGTCAAACTAGGTTATTTTTGGTCTTATAATTAATTTTATAACAGTGAAGAAATACGGAGCAAGCTTTAACTTTAAGTTTCCAATTTGGATATTGATAGCTGGTAGATAAATTGATACTGTAGGTATGAAAAAGTAAAATTATACTAAACCTGCGTAGTACATAGTGTATTAAAACTTCATATTTTGAGAGCAATCCGTTAGAAGTATGCAAATAAAATCCATTTTGTATTTAGTGTAGGTGTGCTGTTCAGAGGTAAAATTTTAAAACCTACATTTCAATGGATAAAAATGCCTGCTAATGTCAGAACAAATGTCAATATCTTGATGATCATATATCCTAACTTCTATGCGAATCAGGTACCTATTTTTTCTTTTAAAAAGAGGTATATCAGTATGTACTATCTATATGCATTGAGAGTCTTACAAACTTTCTATTTCTAATATATTGAAATTGATATCAACTATTGAAAAGAATGAAAGTACATCCTGAAAGTATTAGTAAGATCGAGATCATGGAACACTCCTCTATCTTCCATCAAAATGTATACTGCTGATAATGCAGATATGATGTACGTGCAAGCACTCAACTTGAACTCCTTTCTCCCACTAACCTTTCTTTCACTCAGCAACCTTGAACATCCCATTCGCGATCGCGACGTATGAATACAAATTAGGAGAATTACGAAAGTTGAGAAAAATGTATACTAAAAGATTAAAATGTAGGTAGCAAATGTAAAATTGTGCTGGAAGTCATCGTTAAACAGTAAACTTGTAGAACTTTATGTTTGAGTGCTCGGTAAAATAAAAAATAATGTCAGCTAGGTAGTAGAATGTTCTCAAGACATGATCATAAAAATAGCAAAGAAAGCGATGAGAGTAAAAACGTAAGAACAGTGTAACACGAAAGAGTAACACTTGAAGCATGTGAAGCTGTTTCATATACAAACATTTTAGTAAAATGAAAGGTAAATAAATAATGAAACTTACTGAAAATGAGACCAACAAAATAATGCATTGTCTTACTTCCCTTTACCTTTGACACTTTCGACTTTTTAAAGAATGGATTTCAAGAAACTTCTCACTTCTAAAAATTAATCAGTTGCTTTTATAAACCGTGCTAAACTTATTTTTCGTAATTTTTGATATTTTTACCTTACTTAGAAGTGATACGTGTTGTTGTCGATGGAATAAATTCTGCGTATTTTTAATTTTGCAATCAACCAAACTAATATGTTTCAAGCATAATATTCATTACGTTTTTTCAAAATTTGTACATTTCTTTCAATATTATAGCATAGCCAGGTAATATTCGATATTGTGAGCCATTTTGTGAACTGTTTTGCTTTGCAGGTCGCAGAGTTTCACTGGTAAAACACGGGTCTAAGTACCATTTTCCATTCTTGTGTTAAAACCGTATTCGAACACCAGTATTTCAAATGTGACATTATAAAACCTTATTTCTTTTCTTATCTATTATTTTGTATATTTAAGTTGACGAAATCACGGATGCGTAGGATCCGGGGAGAAATCAATTATAAGAGCAATTTAATTTATTTCAACATAATGTAAGTCATGGAAGTCATGTTGACCATACCGTCTAACCGTGTAAAGGCGACGACATTACCGCTAACCGGTAGCTTCTGATCAGGACAGTTTAGTGTCTAAGAAAAATTTTCACCCGAAGCACCTACTAATCACAATCACATTTTGGTTCGGATGAATTTCCCGAAAGATGGGCTAACAGCTAACTATTACTTGAGACAGAGGGAAAAAGTATTGCCAAGATTCGACCGGTTAGCTAGTAAATCAATTGTACAGATTCACATTACAACAGTATGAGTATATATGCTATATTTTATAGACTGCATTATCGTATTCCCATATATTACAACGTGCGAAACGAAAATGAAAAGTAACCTTTATGAATTTGTCCTGTGGAGTTTTATTCTCAGCATTGTCATTCTCGTCGTCGACTTAGTTAAAATATGGGTATTATCAAACGTCACTAGCAGCTGTCAGATAGTCGTTTCTCTTTATTATCCCCGTTGCCCCTTTGGCTTTATACTTTTCGCCATGTTAAAATATTCTGAACACATATCTTTTTCCTCATAGCCCTGGTATCATGATGATGACACATACGCACACACTAAAAATCCAACCAAGTCGTCGAAGTAGATTTTTTTAGCACGCGGTATAATAATGAATATGTACTACCATCCACCATGTAGTGCGAGTGTTGACCAGACACATTGTCCACATTACTACAAATCTATAGACCTACTTTTGTTTTAGTTTGCGGAACGATAGTCATGTTCTCTGCACTATTCTTAGAATGTACAGAATTAGAGTAGATTCTAAAAGTGTAGTCGTGTCTGGTCCAAAAAGTTGATTTATCAAGAGAGAGATTCTTTGAATGCCAGAAGCATTAAACAGAAGTGTAATGCAGTCGCAATAAAAGTTTATGTGTACGTACCCCTCTCCTGCAGCAACAATAGCAGCTGAAACTCTTGTGTAACTTGTAAGTACCATTTTTATAAACTCTGCGAGAAAGGTAATGTAAGAACGGCAGGGTATGCTGATTCTTCATGTAAACTAATGCTTATAAATATTAAATGAAATGAAAACTTTTCTTTTAAAGTACACTTATTTTATTGTTGTACACATCCATAAATACATTTGGAAAGGGAAACGAGACTTATGTTTTATTGATCAACGCAAAATGGTTCAGTTAGGTCGGTAGGCATTGTGTTCGTGTGGGCCTGTTGATGATAACGGCACAATAAAATGTAGGTACATATTTCGTCCTATAGCGAATAAACACACGATGCGGAGTACAGAAAGAGGCTTTTATAGAGACACGCAGGAAATTCGGAAAGTTATTTTTACTATATTATAAAATTTGTCAGAGACAATCCTAGATAATCTTTTGAATGATAGAGCAGTCATCGGAAAATAATTTTGATGAAAAAAGCATGAGGGATCTACGAGTTGATGGAAGAAAATCCCTGGAATTCGCCATATACAAATGCATTTGAGATGGTACGGAAAAAGGTGCGGGTACGTGGATGTATTGTGACACTAATTCTTACGCTGAAATAAAATGCCCTATTTGTGTGAATAAAAGCCGAACCTACAAATGAAACAAACATCCTAGAAACTCGCATTTCTAGCCTAGTTGTAATTACAGTTATTGTACTTTTTATTATATTTGATGTTTGCCTTTTAATACAAAAAGGAATTCACTGGAGCTAATGCAAAAACAAAACTAGAAATAAATAATTTGAAATTCTAAAAAAGTTCAAGAGGAGCAAGAAAAGCCGAACGCTAAAGGAGAAAACCTATTTGTCCCTCTTTTATAGGATTTTCCACGAAATTACATTTATCCCGTTCAACATAGCCCAGTGAAAAATTTTGTTTCAACGGAATCAACGTAAATATTGTGTAGGAAGTGCCATTCATGTAGTAGGAAGGAAGCATCTTTTCTTGTCACGTACATCGACAGGAAAATGAAAAGGTAGCCTAGGCTGGGATTGTAAAGTCAGGGACAAAAATGGCTCAAATTGAGGTTGTCTGTCTGAGAGTGAAAGTAGTGATAACTAACAATGCACCATCCATTTCGTACCAGCAGCATCAACGCAGAAACACAGTACAGTAGAACGTAGAGGAGCTCTCAAAGATTATCTGAGGTCTTTCATGGTTTGGTCTCATTCTCGTCCCGGTCGCTGCCCGAATAATACGTGTTTCTTTCATTCCGGAAAAGAAAGTACCTAGTTGTCTTCTTTCTAGAATCTTAGATAAAGAAAATTTATTTTGTTCAGGGTCCATTGTCTGGTGTATTTAATATAGTCGAGTGCATTCTTTCGCAGAACGCCAAATAATTACAACGTGATGACATCTGTGCCGTCTCGATAGATTCCTGCCTAATTAAGTTAAAAGTAGGTAAGCAGTTAAATCATCCATTTGTGCACATGGTAAACAACGGTATGGGCACATTTTCCCCAATACTGCACAACTGACTGCTGCTTTTTAGCTAAAAATCGTTATTGTTTCTCCGATACAATAAGAAAAAGAAAACGTTATACTGGATAGCTTACTCACAAGGATTATATCAGATGTGTCTCCTTGAGATCCCCTCAAGATTTACATTTATAGCATGTTTCAAACGCGCATATTAATTTCAGCTCTGCAGGGCGAGGCGACATCAGGTAGCACTACGATTTTTTAATTACTTTTACCTGCATGTGCTTTCTTAAATTAGTAGTAATCGGAAGCTAGCCGACTTGCCGACTGTTTTACTTAGGAATTATGGTATAATTGTGTGCTTTACATTGTTGTTTTTAAGGACGTATACCTTGCGATCTTTGAGTCATGGAGCTACTGGATGGTCACATGTAGAGATACTGTTAATTGTTTTTAAGTACTATATTATAGCTAAAAAATGCGCGTAGGAATTCTTAATTTGAAAGCGGTTTACGAGTGGACACATCTTGCATATCTCTTGTGAGTTTGAAGAAAATTCATTGTGCACTTCTAACTTCAATAACAGGTTCCACTGTAAGCAAAATGTCCACAACAATTACAACGTCGGTGTTGAGTAAGCATACTAGAAATGCAAGGCTTAGGGGGAAATCTGGCGTAGACTGTGCAGAGAGTGCCGACAACAACTCACACCATTCTCAAAGCTCTGCGGATGACGAGTCGAGTTTAGTGTCTGTGAAGTCCGGAATTTCGCGTTGTTGTAAACAAGGGAGTTTAGCGCTTAGGAGATGGCAATTGTTCCAGCTTGTTTTTCTCCCGTTCATTCCAATAGCAGCATTAATCATCCAAAACTCCACGGTATTATCCACCGTAGTAGTAAATCTTCAGGAGGCATCGGAAATGAAGCAACAGGTAAGTATTATTTAATTTAACAAAACATTTCAAAAACTAAAATTCAATTTAGAACTTCATTATAAACAGCAATGAATTTCGAGACACATTCTTTCATATTGATATAAGCAAATAACAAGAACGCTACTGTTACGTTCTGGTAGAGTGTGCATCAATGATCGATCCACAGAAATGTAATGTAGAACAGAATGTGTAACGTACTATACAAACATGTAATCTTTTACAATAAAAAACTACAAAAAAATGGCATAATAAAACTATATATAAAGCCAGCTAATTCAATACGGTTATAATTACGTGACATATTTCTTTTAATCTCTGACCGATGCTCAAAGTTATCACTCATTAGGTATATACAACATAATATACACCTACACGTTATCGGTGCCAGAAAGTTTAACATGCACTGCGGAACTTTTACCACTTCGTGTAAGATGCTACACACAACTCCCTTCACATAGTAGAGGCCAACCATTTTATAGGTTTGTTTGCTCTTTGCTTTGTTGTCAATACAAGTCTCTGTGTTTCAAATAGAGTTTTCTCTGGTTGGTCGGGTTTGCGTACTCCCCACATGTCTGTCTATACTACAATTTATAGTACACGAGTCATTTAACCTTATTTAAAATGTAGAGACATTACGTTAAGTATGGAGAGCCTGCATACTGCAGATAATTTTTGCAGAGAGTTGGCACAAAGAGAAAGTTGTCCAAGTCAGACTAAGATAGTGGGAGAAGAGAGAAAGCAAACAAATAAAGCCTTCAAGAACACATACACATACTGCCGGTTTGAGGAGGAAGCATGCAAAGGAATAATTAGTGTTCGCTTGTTTGGAGCGGTAAAAAAAGTTATGGTAAGAAGTTGGAGGTGAGGCATGGCAGAGTTACAAAAGACTGTCTAGCAAATGTAGATGTACAAGCAAAATATTACTCGACCAACGTGTTTTTTAAAGAGCTTGACCGAGGCAATCGAAGAAATTTTTGTATATATTGGAGAAATTAATACATCATACGACAAAATATTTTTGGGACATAATTTAATCACTATTTCAGCATAGGACAAGTGAACAATAAGATGTAACATAATGTATACTGTAATGCATGCTAATGTAGTTTCTAGTTAATTAGATCTGTTGGTGAATTATCTTGTTAAATTGATAGTTGGTTGACCTCTAACAAGAATGAGCTATCGACTGACTAGTTAAGGCTCTATAAACAATAACTGAATGAGCGTCAGAATACAAAAATAATAGCCTGGCTCACCGCCGTACTTAATAATAATTGACATGACAGAATCACTTGAGTGTTTCCATCTTCACATCTTCCGCTACTTGTGTTTTCATCGCGCTGTCATTCACTAATTGTATTTGCAATTAAAAGCATCATCATCCTTATATAAAAACAATAAACATTTTGTGAAGAACAATATTTTGACCTCACGCATCACATACTTAGATTATACAATTCTTGAGTCGCAATCATATGCGACATCGTCTTGAAATTCTTTGAAATACGTTGCCGTTTCTCAGCAAATATATTGTCGACGTGGTTTGCTGAATAAGGCTTGAAACCTGTTTGTTGGTGATGTGATAAATCTTAATTTCATTACTCGAAAATGGAAGGTGACGTGACTTTGTCAGTAAAAGCAACCTTCTGTCAAAACGGTAAAGAAGCAGTTTTAATTTGAATCGCACTTGCCTTCAATTTGGACATGTGTAAAGATACATGTGAATAGATATTGTGAAACGGTTCACGTGTAAATGACATAGTGCTTTAATTACTTCAATAATAATTGAATTTCATACTAGTTTCAGTCCATTTATCAAGACTAACTGCTTGTGCAACAAACATGGACGTAAAAGATTGTCCATTTATATCACATACATAATCTGTTCCAACATGTAAATATTATTATGCATTCGTTCATCTAGTCATTGACAATGGTTTGCAGGTAGAAAATGCTGGCTCACTACATGAAGGAGTGTATCAGACAGGATAATAATACGCATCTTATTAAGAGATACTTTCGTTGAAGAGTTTTCTCCGAATAAGAATCTCTTGACTGCTTGAGACTATTGTTGTAAAAGTCAAGAAGCCGCAAAATGTTTAAGTTTGGAAAATTAGTTTACCAATGTTTCGTCTTTTACCTTTCACTGCTACATTAGTATCAACTACAGTTTATTATGTATATTGACTGTAGGTGGTCCATAACTATTCTAAAGTAGAATATTGAGTTTTTATGTTACTGGTAGACACGTATAGTAATATCCGGAGCAGTTGAGAAATTTTTTGAGACATCTTAGTTTTTTTATGTCATATGCATTAGAAACTGACACTGTATGTGAGTATAAAACGATACGGGTCATACAACAAACAACGTACGTTGTGTTCCATATTAATGGTTAAAATTTGTGTCGATAACGAACAGAAGAGTACCGCAGCACTTACTTTTATACAGCTTTCATTTTACACACTTATTCTTTGTCCCATTTTATTCTCCGTTGAACAAGATATCGTTTTCATACTTGGTGTGTGTATTATTAGTAGTAATAGACAGAGAAAATCGATGATGGGGAAATGGAAGAAAATGTGATCTAAATTGATGATATGCAATAAATTATTTACAACATATTGAGAAAAGCTGTTGAAAGGTACTCCTTGTCACGGTACTATTCAAGATGTTCTCAATTTGGTTGGAAGAATTTGAATTATGGATCACCGGTTGCCGTATACCCAGCACATAGTGGGAGAGCATCCATTCGTTTTTAAGACGAAGGGAACCAAACAATTCACCAGAAACTTGTCATTTTTTACTATCTCTACTGTCGACAACATACAATTCCGGTTTACAATTGGGCTAATGTCTAGCATTACACTTTAACTATCACAAGCTACATAATTTCTGCTGTAATTTGCGTATAGTGAATGCCACAAAATCAGCAGAAGCCTCGCTAGAATGCAGCAATTACGAAATAATAGGGAAATATATTAAATTCTCTAATGTTGCTTGTCACGTTTTTAATATTTACAGGTTATCGCATCCCTGTGTTATCTTGAATACGCGTCACGTGGACGCAAATGTTTGTTGATGTTAGTATGACTAGTACTAACAGAATTTAATTGTGTAGTCTATTTTGAAAAAGGCTTATTTCTAATTATTCCTACCTCTTTTGATTATCTCGTTTGGTCTTGGTAGTTATATTAAAAAAGACAAACTAATACTACCCAAGAATGTTATTTTCTTCGTTTTCCAAGCTTAATGACTTGTTGCAGTGAATCTAATTGGAGTACTTTCATAGGAAAATCTCCTTTTCTTTTTATTTTCCCTCCCGCACTCTTTGTCGTTCAGATAAACACAATTGTTCAGATTGGGAAAGTTCTAACTGAGCTGCAACAGGAACGTGCGGACTTTGGCTTTTGTCTATTCACCAATGCTCCAGAGTAAGTAAACTTTTCACAGATTCCTAGTAATAATAATTCTACTTTTGAAGAGCCAAAATAATTGGTAAGACCCAGCATATATTTTTGTTAAACTAATTTCTCTGCCTTTTACATTATTATTTTTATGTAATACCGGCTTTATTTGATTATACTGCTTAGTGCTTTCTTTCTTCCCCTCTCTGTATGACGAATATCGCTATGCTTCTGTATTCGTTACTTTTGATTTTTGTGAGGAGTCCTCTGCACTTCCTGTACAATAGCAAGGCAGGAAGAGGGTTCCTGGAATGGAAGCACACAAAATTCGCTTTTAACTCTGCCTTCCCATGCTCCATCCAATACAACGTATAATGAGTAACAAGTTGAAATTATTTCGCCTCATTACAATGCTCATGCTGTTGAGTATCCCTTTTTGCTTCACATTTCCTGTTTTTCCTTTAATTGTTGAGTGTATTTGGTTCGTTGTATGAGCTTCCCTTGTTGTTTTCTCTTTTCCTCTCTCCGCTAATACTATCTTTCAAAGGCAATACTTTTAATTGAGCGTCCATCTAATTGAAATCATAATATGATTCAGCAACGATTGACAATATAATGAGCTTTCGTCTGCTGCGTTGATTTACGGTCAAACAGTTTCCTGCTTATGACACACACTGACACGATATTTGATCCCTATTAAGTATAACGCTCGTTACTGTTACCTGTTCCTCTGTGCTTTTGTATGTATGTTAAAAGGGTGGTATAATAATTCAATATATATGTATTGTGCTGAGGACTTGTGAGAGTGTGATTTATACAGTTGCTGCGTGGAACGGAATTATTTTTTTAATTTGGCACCGTAATACTCAGCTTACATTTTGAAACGGTGAAGTAATGCGTAATGGAGTTATTATTTCATGTAGGATAAATTGCAAACAAAACTATTACGGAGAAAAAGAAAGCTGAACCTTTTTACGAACATGTTACATAAACTGCCATTATTTGAAAATTATAACATGTAACATTTTAATTTTCTACTTTGTGCCTAACGTTTCCTCCGTAAGGGTAAGTCCGCAAATTGTGAATTTCTTGGAAGGTGTTCCGCTATACGAACGAACAAAAGAATAAAAAAGCTTATGTTGTAACAGTAATTTGAGACGTGCAAGCACTATTGCGAGTGATTACATTAATATATTACCTATGTACATTTCCAACTGAAATTGATACTCGTGTCTTACATTATTGTGCTGCCGAAACAACCGAAACACAGCAACTGTGCATCACCTACACATTATTTACCTACATCATCTTGGGTATATGCATGTATACTGCGTAAGCATGCCTTTGCGGGTTTAGATAGAGACTGAATGACAACTTTGAGAAAAGCAATCTGACAGGCATATATAACATGTCACATTTATTAAAATAATGATAGCACAATGACGTTCTTTTATCTAAGACGAGCTCACATAACCATTTTGCCAGTTAGAATAGAATTTCAATCATTATGGATTTCATGAAAATGTCATGTTTGACTTACTTTCATAACACTAATTTGTTTAACGGTAGATACCTAAATCTTAGCTCCTACCAACAACGAGCGAAGAGCAGTAGTAGATCCACTAGGAAAATGTTTCGCTTCCACCATCAAACTTTTACACCAAATACCAGTTATTTTCGTAAATCCGTCAACACCATCATCAGCGATGTTCCGTCGCTAACAACATCTTCCGGATCTATGAAAACTTTCACTTCCACCTCCACCATTAGTACTTCCATTACTGTCCCTTCACATCTAAATTCCTTTCCGTCAGTAGGCAGTAGTACCAGTTCCATCACTTCATTTACATCTTTATCATCATCATCATCATCATCATCACCAACCTCATCTCTAGTACCTATTATCTCAAATCTTGAAAATGGCATACAAGATAAAATGCAAAATTCCTTGTGTAGGATTACTCTCGTGACGAGATTCGAAAGGACGGACACTGTCGTCAAAAATTTGTCGACGTATGTTTCAAAGTATGTGCCAACTGTTGCATCTTTAAGGTAAAAATGAAAAAAAAAATAGTTTTCTTCTTTAAAAAAATAAGTTTCTTATTTTACCGTAAAAAATGCCAAACAGTATATATGTGTATGTGTAGGTGTTTTAAAGAGGTATTTCAATTGTCGTTTATGCTTTCAAGGACGAAACGAGATAGGATTTTTCAACTTACGTAAGTGACATGTGACGACAATTATTTGTTAAAAGCAAGCTTGTCTGAAACGATGTACATTGCCTAAAAATAAATTTTTAACATGATTTTCAAGTGACATGAAAGCCCACTTAAGCACGAATCCTTAAAATCAGTTCCTATGAATTTCTATTACACTTGTGTTGGTGTTTTTAGGCAATGTTAACAAAGTTACATGATGAGTATTCATCGTCATGCTTTTAAAACTTCCTAATTGCTCTCCACTAGGATAAAAGTTAAAGAGATGTTTGTCATACATGTCAATTTGATTATGCTTTCATGACATTTTTTGCCAGCGTAAAGAATAATTCAGTGGATGACACAGCGCTGAATGAATTGCTTTGGTACAATGTCGCCAACGATGCTATTTTGGACTTGCTCTCCGACCAGATCCGCAAAACAACAACTTCGGGAGTTTGGAAGTAAGGCTTTGTTAAAACTTCACACAAACCAATCTTGTATACATAACAGGATGTAGATATACATACATAAGCATATAGCATAAGCATAATATGCCGCCGCCGATATGTGTATCTTTAATGTTCAAAGATGTACTTGCGATAGCTTCCACGAAACCCTTTGTTCTTGGTCCTATTTACTTGGAAAATACACCTTTTTCATGATTGTATCTCCTCTAATGAGCTGATAATCAAGGGTACAAAGGGTTTTTCCTCTATAATTTTCCAAGTAATCGCTGGAAAAATTGCGTGTCCCGTTTCATGTTTAGTTGGAGTGATTGCCAGACAATTTGACTTCCCGTGGTACGGCGATTTAAACAAAACATCAAAAACGTTGACATTTACTATGTACAAATTGAACTTGTAGGGCATACAGTCAAAAATTGGGTACAGAAACTGCAGGCAGGCTGCGTGTATTTTAGCTGTGAGTGTGTGGTTTCTCAATCAAGTGATTACCGCAATCCACAAAAATGACAAAACCTCAACTTATAATTATTAATATTTGTGATGAATATCTCCCGGGAGTGTAAAGAAATATTTTTACGTTGCTTTGATCCAGAGTACTAATTTCGTACAAAAATATGATACGGTGTATCGAAAACTACAGCATCACAATGGTGTACGGACTGTACTATTTTGGGAAAGGGAAACTCACCCAGGACTCATATAACAAATTTGTGCAATTTGACTCTCTTGCTGCCGATTACCTGAACGCATCCAAGTCCTTCTCACCTGAAGTTACCATTCTGTGGGACCGACTTATTGGTAAAAATTGGAAACAGGGATATGTACAACTTGCACTAAGGTACATAACATACTCTAACAAAAAAGTAATAGTGTGACTATATGCATATCTGAAGAGAATATAATTTGTGGAATGCTGAAAGTAGTAATAAGTTCCTTAAAAGTTGCTATTACTAATGAAGTCTATTGTGTTTATTCATTTTACCGTAAATATTCAATACTACATGTTATGAGAACAAAATGGGTTCTCTCTAATACCTGCCCTTTGTGGTCTGCGAGTTCATAAAATGATATAGTTGTCGTTCCAAAGTCTGATTTTTCTGACTGGTACCTAGACGAGCGGTTATATACCGAAACGATCCCGAGGAAAGTTCTGCCAACGATGTGGACGCAAAAGCCTATTATGCCAATATGACAACGTACATTGAAGAGCTGCGAAAGTTCCAGGCACACTTGAAAACTATGATTGAGTAAGTGGGAACACCTATTTTGAAACGATTTACATAGAATGCACATGAATGAAAATTTCGTGTTATGAAGACCAAGTTGTGAAACATGCTAAAGTGTTCATTCGTTTCAAAAGTACTCATTTATTTCGCTTGACAAGATGTAAAGTTATTTTGAAATAATTAACAGCAACCAAGTAATGGAGGAAATGGTTGCCGCCAGAATAAAAAAGGTAGTGTCTGCCTGTCTGCTTGGACTTGTGTTGTTGATTTCACCAGTAATAATTTTTCTTGTGAGAAACATCACAACCACCATTCAGGTAAGTCATAGACTTACGTGGACACACTATTAGTCATTATGTGTAAAGACGGAATTCGTCAAAGAAGAGTACCTGAAATGGTAGTTGCCGTTTGGAACATCATTGTACTTTGTTCCTCTTGGCGGAATTCCGATTCAGTTGAGAGCTAATTAGCTGGATATACTATAGTCATTATGTGTTGTGCCTTTGTTCATTACGTCTATTACTACCATTGTTCAGTCGTATTCCATGGTATTGAGCTCCAAGACGGCGGATCTGAAACGAGAAAAAAGGAAATCTGATCGTTTACTGCAGCAAATGCTTCCAGCGGAAGTAATTAGGCAACTTCGGGCTAAAAAACAGGTTCCTGCTGAGAGCTTTGAGTCCGTTACCATCTACTTTTCTGATATTGTCAGCTTCACTTCGATTTCCTCATCGTCGTCCCCCATGGAGGTGAGTCTAATACCAGGAAATTTAATACAACATCAAATCAACTGTCCAGGTTGTTGCGTTATTCGTGCTACTATAAGAAAACATCATTTGGTACAAATGAAATATTGTTTCCCATTTCCTTGCACCCCATTCTCTCGCTAGATTGTCATTATGCTGAATAGCTTATACAAACTCTTTGACTCTCGAATTGAAAATTACGATGTCTATAAAGTGGAGACAATTGGTGAGCAATAAGAATGCTGTTCTGTAAAATACCACTAATTACTTTCAACAACCAACGCACCTCCGTGCATTCAATGAAGATAACTTATTTGTTGGGAAATTCACAGGAGATGCGTACATGGTAGTATCTGGTCTACCTATAAAAAACGGGAACTTGCATGCTGGGGAAATCTGCACCATGGCTTTGGATCTAATAGCAGGTGTGTATGGGTTTATGAGGGACAGTGAAATACTTGTGCTGACTTGCTGACGCATTGTTTGCACATAAAATACAGCATAATCATTTATTGTATTTCATCTGTATTTTTAACGTCATGTCCTTCAGTTTATTCCTCGATTCCATTGTATAATGTTTCTGTTGTTTTTGTTTAGGCGTGAGAACGTAAGTCATTTTATAAAAGGAGAGATAAAATGCGTGCCATTTGTAAGAGCATCTGACGTGGAATAACGGGATGTATCATGATTCACGGTTTGGGGACTCCTTTCTTGAGAAAGCATTCTATATTTTATCAAACTTTAGCAATGAAGATTCATATAACTGAATCTACAAAGGTGTTTCTGGATGAGATTGGTGGTTTCATTACAGAGGATCGGGGTACGATGGATGTGAAGGTATGCAGAACACCTTTGTGGGAGAGAAAAGGGGGACGAACTTTGTAAAACACATGACGTCAGCTTTTTATATTTCGCCGTAAAACTTGAATAGTTTGACCATTAATATTTTCACATTCAATGTGCGCTTCTGTGGGTAATAGGGAAAAGGGACAATGAGCACATTTTGGTTGGTGGATAAAATCGGTGGAATTCCTAGATCTTTGGAGATGACGACACCGGGCTTTTTCAGATCGGACTCAACTTCCACAGCCCACACACCCGAGTTTTTGAGAGAGATATTTGGGAAAACTGACAGTGAAGAAGAGTCCGGAGAAACATTGGACGCGGTGCAACTGAATGTTGCCAAATTGGAAGCCGCTGTTTTGCCACATGCTTCCACACATTATGAGCTGTCTGGAGGAAGTGGAGGTGGACGAACACGGAATGCTCCTCAAAATTCAACCTCCTTTTTACCGTCAAGGTGTCGCATTTGTATCACAGATAATTACATAATAGATTGGTAAAGACAATTTGCTTCACAGAGAAACAAATTTGCACCCTTTGGTTTTATTTTTGATCTATTACAGGTTCCAGGGTTGTAATCCTTCCTAATTTTATCATTTTGCATGCATGGCTGCACATGCCCCCAATAGTACGTGTGTAAAATTCCGATCACCCGTGTAGTACAATTTTTCTAGTGCCAAATATACTATAAGTATACAGGGAACGAAGAAATCCCTCAAGAAAAGATGGAGAAGCAGGAACATCTGCTTAATTTAGTGTTAACTATAGCACACTTCATATCATAGTCCAGCAACGGTCCTGGATCAATATGTAATTACTATTTCATACAGAGTATTATTTTATTTCCGTTCTTCCAATGTGTAGAATTTCAAATATATATATATATATCGTGGAAGTATTTAAAACGAGCTATATTCGTAAGTATGTACTTGAATTATATATCGTATACGTTCCTAAGTCCGTGACCCGTGATATTACGCTTTCCAGTTGAAGGAAACCAGTGACAGTTAGTTTAATTTATCATGTATCAGTATCATGTAGTTGGATTATCAATGTAAACAGGGTAATAATGTATTAACATGGTGTTTGTTGGGTTGTAAGGGGTATGGGGTATACGTAGATAACGTAAGTGTAACAACGTATATATTGTTTCTATAAACATGCACAATACTGTAATCTAAAATAAATGACAGTATAGTTTCAAAATTTCTTCAAACTGTACACAGTATAACAGTGTAGGTGTAGCAATAGTGTATGTTAATGTGACCATTTTTACAAAATCACAAATGAACTTATTTGGAACAATAATTTGTATAAGTCTGATATATTTTCAACCCAATGCAATGCACCAACAGTGAATATGAATTTTAGAAAAATAAAAATGTGTATGTTCTTTAACTCTTCTGTCGTCGACTGTCGATCATACAATTATTAATGAATTTTGAAAGTGACAACAGCAAAATCCTTTTGAAGGCTCATCAATTTACTTAATAATGCACAGGTAGGTATATTTAAAATGTTCCTATCGTCTATCTTTCCATTTCTATCTATCCTACATCATTGACTCGGAGAAAAAATGTTTTGTGTAAAATGCGTAATACGCCGACGGAACGGAATGGAAAGAACAGTAAATTATCAAATGCGTTTTATCCTCATTGCAGCGACATCTGCCGTTATCTTGTATGAAGTATTTTTTACTCATTACAAACCTTTATAATGCGACCTACTTGGTGCTATTCCCTATTGAAAAGGCAAAATGAAATGGCAATGCATTTTCCATTTTGGTTTTATACCACGATTTTTTATGTACTCAAAATCGAATTAAAATGTAGAACTTGCCTTGATTAGCTCATCCGTTGATACTTGACGTAGTGCTATAAGCCAATTGTTTTCAATCGAATTTTTAAAATATACGATGAACAACCAACAGCCTTTTTCCGACATTCGTCCATTATCCATTGAAACGAGTCCAATAATTATATGCTGAATTGCGGGTGGCTCTAAGTGATTGCGTATAAATCAGGGTAAGTAAAATCTCTTGTAAAAATATAAAGTAGTATAATAACACTCCTCTTTATGTGCATTTAAGATGGATTGAATAATGCCCCGCATTTTGAAAATCCTTTGAATAAATGCAGTTCCCAAAATCTGACATAATCTTTTTCATACTCGATGATGCGGCGAGTGTATCAACTTAAATAAAAAATTCTTTCCTCTATCACATAGCGTAGCTGATAAAATTGCCCTTGGTGTTCAACCGGATGCATTGATGTTGCCTAATCATGTAATTGTGTATTATATTACGCATCTACTATGAAGGTCAAAATACAATCTCATTCAATATTTTATTATGAAAGGTAGACTCATTTACAGCTCTAAATCAACTCCAAATCATGTTATGTTATTTAGTTAATGTCAAGTTTGTCAATTACCATTTTCCCTTTCATCGCTTTCTGTTTTCGTGTATAGTTGCTTACCTAAAGTAACGTTAGTATACGTATACGTTTACGTGTATAAACCCTTTTTAAAAGTTCCACAGGTTTAATGTACAGAGTTGAACCAGTTGAAGTTTGTGGGTGAAGTACAGAAAAGTGTTTGGAACTGGACTGGAAGTGGTCTCATGGTCACTTTACCCTAATGGAAAAAAATGTAGACTTGAATCAACCAAACCTTCCCCAACGCAGTGTTCATTATCATTAACACAAAAGTATAATTAGACCCTTGGGTTTTGACTGGATTGGTTTAAACGGTTTAAAATGAGCTTCGGCCAGAGGTGTGCATGTGCAGTATGTTTTATGCTAGGAATTATTATAAGTTCAATCTCAAACCACTTATTCTTCACTCCGTCAATCCATAAAAACGCAACCTGTGATGTTATCAAATCTTTATCCAGCTTTAAAGAAACTCTCAATGAACTGTAAGTTAATAATATTCGAGAAAATATATGGCTACACATTTGCATTAGTTGTGCAGCAATGCAGCAAGTGCCCCGCTCTTCCTGACTAGCTGCATAGACACTGAATAATGTATTATCAATGATATTTATTACCCAACCTTTCCTTCGATACACTTCGCCGATCTGAAAAATCCTGGCTAACTGCGGTTATTTTTTCCACCTATTTATCTGCTCCAGGTGTGCGTAACATAACTAGCTAGTGACCTTGATTTTTTATTATTATTATGTATATGGCGATTTCGATGACAGGATTCTTGCTACCAGACAGAACTCGCCAGAAGGAACTTTTTTGATAAAAGCTAAACTCGAAAATTCTGCTGCTCAGCCATCACATATTTCTAAATGGACAGCGGTATCCTCCCAAGAGAGTGCCACAAGCAGTACAAATCTGGCAGATTTTAACACCTCCACATCTCGGACGATTAAATCTATGAAAAAGTTGAGACTACTGTGCTGGATCCTAACTGGGCCAAAAAATCATCAGAAAAGAGCCAAAAATGTAAAGGAAACGTGGGGGAAACGATGTGATAAACTCCTTTTCATTAGTTCTGAGGAAGGTATTGATCATTGTGTTCAGCTTCGGTTTTTCTCAATTCTTTAGAGCATTTTTATCTGTTCCATCACGTAATAAAATTGTCGTTATTAGATTCTTCGCTCCCAACTACGGTCATAAAAGGATCAAAAGAAGGTCGAACTGGTCTATGGTCAAAAACTCGAGGTGCATTCAAACTTATCCACGATAAATATCTGAACGAGGCAGATTTCTTCCTTAAAGCCGACGATGACACATTTGTGATTGTTGAAAACTTGAAATATCTTCTAAAGGATTACAACAGCTCCGTCCCATATTATTTTGGATGTCTTTTCCAAACTCGCGACAAGAAAAAGAACACCATTCGAAGATGGCACAGTGGTGGTGCAGGTGATGTCCAGTTTTTTCTACCTCACCCCTTGTTAAAAACAAAATTCGTACTAAACGGCAAATTTCTGTAAATATCAATGTACAACAGGATACGTCTTGAGTAGAGCTGCGGTGAAGGCTGTGGTGGAGAAAGGGTACAGACATTCCACCTGTAAACGTGGCGTGGAAGGAGGAGCAGAAGATTTGAATTTAAGTTATTGTCTGATTGCAGCAAATGTCACGTATGTAGACACAAGAGATGAGTTTGGTAGATATAGATTTAACGGATATCCAGCAAAAACACACTTGCCTGGAGCGACACCGAAGTGGTGGGGACAATACATCAAATATCCACAAAAACCCGTAAGTAACATTTTTGTCATTCCATTACGGGAGAAAAGTCCTCCAAATATTGAGCCATTTAACATTTAATTCATATTAAGAAGGACAAGGAGGGGAGGAACTTGATACATTGCAGGGTGGGAATGTCTACCGCATCGCCCTCTTGTTATTTTAGACCTGCTTCCCACTTAAGTATCTAAAGCATGTAAACTTAACAGCACCGTGAAACAGTTAGAAGGGATATTATTAAGTGAAACTGAAGTAAAATGGCGAAATTTATTCTGCATTGAAATGGTATTATGAATCGTTCCCACAAACCGAGTTTCCCCTTAAAAGTACAAAATGTTCGCCCCTCAGGGCAAGAAATATTTATCCCAACAAGCAACTTTTATCTTTTACTCCATATAACTAATAATAACTAATCTAGTCATACTATCTCAGTTCATTATTACTGCAGAAAAATAACACGGTGGATTTGAGCATGTGTAATACATTGTTTGAAATATACCTAGTCGTCGTTAAGTACCTTTGATTTTGATTTAAAACGTCCCTATTAATTCCCACGGTATGGTTTAAAAAGTGGTACAGAAAAATTATTTTAAAATCTTATGTGTTTTGTACTTCACTCGATGTGATGTCCATTATGCAGGGTAGCATACTCCCACATATAAAAGCATTGCCTTTATATATAACAGCTATTTGTGTTTTCACAATAATGGTACGTTGTTCGTATGTCAGCGTGACGTTATTTTGTTTAGTTTCATTATCTCTCTTACTTATTAACTAAAGAATGCATAAATCAAATAAATTAACTTGATTGAATTTATATTTCAGGGATTTGACTGCTGCTCCAAACATGCCATATCCTTTCATTATATTAGCCCCAATGAGATGCTCATGTATGAATACCTAATCTATCATTTGCGGCCTTATGGCATCAGTTAACAAATCGAAATATGCAGAAAGATTTCCTTAAAAAACCAAGACTTATGACGACAAGCAAGACTCGATTCTTCCCATACCAATTTACGTAAATGTGAAAACTACATGATTGAGCGCTGGCGTACCGTGTGCAGTGTTGACAGTTTATTGAAATTAGTGTACCTATGTAAATAAGCAAGCAGTCTTAATGTTGAATGCAGTTAAGATGTCGCGAAGGAAAGTTTGGTAAAAATTGTCACTAATCTGTTCGTTACCAAAATAAAAATGTTACATGAGAATTTATCCAAGTATGAAAATAACTACTTTCTCTCTGAATTATTGTCTCGTGCGTTCCGCTAATAAGTCTATTCACCGCCTTTTATACACCCTACTCCACTATTTAATTCTATATGCTTTGCTAATTTTTTCTGGTAAGAAATTCACTGTCACACGCACAGAAATCACGACGCGTTAAGAAAAAAATTAGGTACCGGATCATTAATCATTACTCCTTCTCAAATGCATTAAGAGTATCAACATGAAATGTATGTATATATTTTGTTAGATTGGTTAAAACATTCAAAACCGTCATCGTGATTTACTTTTACACTAACCCAAAGACACACATTTAAAATAAAATTATTACAATAGCTATTATAGCTAACAATAAAACTAAAGAGCCACATTTCGTCAATGTACGAACGAGCTTCCTTCCGCGCACAATACATCAACACGTTCTTTCTTACATCGTTTACTTATTTTCAAAAGGAAGGAAGACTTTTTATTTACTGGGAAGATACATTGGGCAACTACTCTTATCGTTTTTTACAGAGTAACGTGTACGAATGCATCCTTCCTGCTCCTCTCTCCTTGCTAAACATTGAAGAAATCGAACAGTTTGCAATGTACTACACACCACTAGATCATGAGGTAACAATCATCGTAAAGGGCTCGTGACCTAATCGCAATCGCTGATCGCTAATTCAGGAAAATCCAACACGTCCCAATCCTTTTCATTGGGGGATGGTTGGTTTGGTTTACAATTTGAATACCTGCCTTACACACTTACTTTGTACATTTACTTGCTTCACACACATCATCATCATAAGTACTCTGAGTAAATAAATTGGATTAAGTGAACATTTTGGTCTGTAATGAATGAAGGGGTATTGTTTCATTCACCAAAGCATAATGCATTGTAGTTTGCTCCATATCCCCTTTCCTGAAGCTATAAATAAGCCATAAGAAAAATCACAATTTTTTGTACCTGTTGTAGTTCAACTTTACATACAAATGGCAAGCCATAAATAGGGGTTTCATTTACAGCGTGCATGATCATCGCAGCTTGCATTGCATTTTGCATGCGCTGTACCTTTGCAACTAGTTATTGCAAAGCTACTGTATAGTGTCCGGTTAATGCAACTCGAACACGTTGCAAGTTACCTTTTCCCATTACCGATGCAAAAATGGTTCTCTATGCGTACCTATATACACAATATATTGTGCATAGGAGGCACTTTTGTGCTATGCAGCTCTAACCACGTTCAACCAGTGGTTAAAAGTAAGCTACCACAAAAAAGTAAAAAAACATGCTGACACAAGACTAGAAAAGGGTACTCCGTCCCTTCGTGGTTTGAAAGACGAGAATAAAAGTGTTCAGTTCAGAGATATGATGGTAACGATTTTTGTGGCATAAATCACGGCTGCTCTTATATAGCTGTAGTCTGTAGTTATAGTCGCTTTATGCAAAAGATTTTACATTACTCACCAGTAATCTTATCTTAAGACTTTAATGTAACACTGAGCATTTTTAGCAGTTGCTCTAGTGTGAAAAGTTTATAAAGCAAAAGCTTTCTCTATTTATATTATTTGTGTACAATTTGAGCACTTGAAAATTGTGCTCTCGTCCTAGCGGTTGAGGCATATGTTTTTTTGGTAAACTTTTGCACATTTGCCAAAGTGAGTGGGTAGTGATAGTAGTGTGCATGTAAGGTTATTGTTTCGTTGTTCATTGTGATAATAATCGTCAACATAAATCTGTTCTGGGACTGACTTGGAAAACGTAACACACAACTGGACTGAAACTCAAGTTACCACAATGGCAGTAAAATGGAACTGGAGAACTTTAATCGTAGCCGGGGTGTTAGCCTTGGTTTTTAGAAGTGTCGAATCTCAGATTTTGGGCAAGGGTAAGAACCATGTAATATAAGACTTTGTATACGTTACGTAGCAAGGGAAATCCTTGAAAGCGATATCAACAATATTTTTTATGTAATTTTAATTTAGCGGGTCGACCACAGTTCCGTATTCGTAATCTGGATGACCTCATTTCAGTAGGGATTGAGTCACTGTTTCCAGAAGAAATTCTCAGTGATGAACAAATGCGTGACACCATCAAGTTCCGCCTCTACCATGATCTCAAGTGAGATGATTTTACTACAAAATATTAATTAGTAAATCCAGTCGTCATTTCTAAAATTAACACTTAACTTTCTTGTAACTTTTGCAGAAACGTCAGTAACTACCAAGTTATCAGCATTGCCGAAATCGGCAAAAACGACTCCTATGCTCTCAAGCCAAATGTACCCACCAAAATTTTTGTTCATGGATACCTTGCTCATTGTGACAAGTGGCAGTTTCCAAAAAGTTTGATTCAAAGTAAGTTACCCGAATACATTATAGTAAACAAATATTGACAAATAGTTTAAAGCTGGTTAATAATACACAGAAATGAGCATGTAGTCATTGTTCATAGACAGATTTGCATATATAATTTTAAGAGTGACGCATGATGGGCATGATGGCAAGCCGTTTTCTTTTCAGTGACGACACAGCAACGTCTTCCTTGAAAGTTCTTGAAAATAACAAAATATGAAAACGATCCACATCCTCCATTTAACATGTTAGATGGTTGTTAGCATTTGTTATGTTGTAAGAATGCATCGGTAATGATAAGAGACTGGTGATCAAACGAATTCCACCTAAAGCAAAGCGTACATTACACATACACATGTGTATGACGCGTACAGATCTTTTGAAGGCATATTATATTACAACATTGAAGCAGTCGTAAAATGTCAGAATGTCAGTCATACTTTTGCCTGTTTCATACATCTCTCTGTAAACCTCACCACATGCTAGCAGCACGCATGACGGATTAGCGTTTTAATCATTCACTTGTTTGCATTCTTTGCAACTGCTCACTAAGTAGATGTTTAATTACTCGCTACTGAAATTTATAAAATAAACTATGAGTAACTCGCCTTAGTAGTAATTGCGCGCATGTTATAGTAATACACAGGTTTAACGTAATTGCACAGTATTTACCTTTGTAGGTACAAAAAAGTAATAAGCGGAGGAGTTGTTATTGCATTAGTTGGTTTAGAGTTCTAAAATTTGGACATTAAAACATTTGGTACACATGTGCACTTGCAAACACTTACGAACAGCCACCAATCGTCATAATAACTCTTATAATGTTCACTGTTCACGGTAGGTGCCTGCGTTTTTTCTGCTTATGTATAGTAAATAGTATGTGACCAACTACTAACTACCTAATTCACTTTCCCTTTTCATCTATGCTAGCTCTAATCATCACGATCTGTGAAGTGAGCACAGCGCATGGTTCCTTCCTTGAAAATGTAATCGCAAAAAATTACTCATGCTTTTTTGTTCTTTTGCTTTTAGATACGTATCCCCTATTGTAAGTGTAAGAGTAATGCTTTTACACAAAGTCTACAGTAACATTGCATGTCTACTAATAATACAAATTTATATCCGTGTGTGTGTATCCACCTACATAATATGCGTATATCTTAAATATCGTCAACATGAATATTTACAATGTTGTTTGATTAGCAATTTGACTAAAATCTCTACATTGTACAGCCATTAAATCTTGTCGCTAACTGCGTACTAAATCTTTACATTCTAATTAATTGATGATATCTAGTGTTTTAGTTTATAACAGGGTCAGAATATCCTGTATTAGTTACTTGTGAATGTATAACCACTAACGTGGTTACATCTAATTGCCTATAAACCCAAAAGTCATATACACCCCTGTATATGCATCTTTATGTGAGCTCATTTAGTAGCAAATTATCACAATAGAAGCGTACTAATTTCATGTACCTTGAATTGCAATTTAAAGTAGGGAAGTAGGAGGTTTCATCTGCCACAAAAGCCACTTGACGATGCGATGCGGAAGAAACCTAGATTTCTTTTTGCAGAATATTAATTCTTGACCGCATCAACACTTGTCAAAAATCGTTTAGCAAAAGGAATAAAATGAAAGATGATATGAGGATGCTGTTAAATTAGCCGTGTCCTTCCGGTTGCATATATTTAATTATACATTTAAAATGTTATGGGTTTGAGTAATATCGAATTATAAGATTTTAAATTCATCATCCATCCTACATCAACAAAATTTTACTTTTGATAGGTTATCTCCAAAGAATTGAGGAAGACAATACCCCAATGAATTTGATCTGCATGGACTGGGGAGAACTTGCAAACCCAAGCGCCATCCCAAATCCTCTCCTCTACGGTGAAGTTGTCAAAAATGTACCAATGGTGGGGGAAAAGTTGGCTGACTTGATGGCAACGTTGTTCCAAAATGAAATTGTTCGCGACTTTTCTGATATACACGTTCTCGGATTGAGTTTGGGAGCTCACATTGCTGGCACATCCGGTAGCCTTCTAAAGGCCAACTGGGGCATCAACAGTAAAATCGGTCGCATTACAGGTAACACGTTTTGACCCTTTTCTGGCTGTCACGAATAGTACACTTGATGGAACACGTCATCCAAATTAGGATGAATTCATGAAATCATCAAATATTTTTGGTTAAGGCTTGGATCCTGCCGGACTTTTATTTCGTGGAGACAAAAAGACCGCCGCTGAAAAGCTTGACATTGATGACGCCGAGTTTGTTGAAGTAATTCACACCAACATGGGCCAGTTGGGATTAGAAGGACAAATAGGTCACGCCGATTTTTATCCGGTAATAGTCTTGTTCACAACATGTAATATGTTGGGAAGGTGTAATAGGATAGTAATACCCTTCTCATTTTTTAAATTTCAGAATGGAGGAAAATTTCAACACAGGTGCTACGAAGCTCATCCATTGGCAATGATTGCAGAACAGGTTCGAATCATGTTTTGCTTACCAATTAACTTGTGTGCTACTTGAAAAAAATTCGCCATATTTACCGTTGTATCTGCACTTAATAGGTCTCTGGAAAATGCAGTCATTTGATCGCCGCCACCTACTACAGAGAATCTCTCTCTCACGGCAAGAACATCACCGCTTGCAAGGCTGACAGTTGGGATCATTTCAAATCTCTAACAAGATCCACGGGATGCACAGAACGTGTTCCGTTTGGAGCCGAATGCCCTTCAACGTAAGTATTACAACTTCATCTTCCTTGTAAATTATATTGCCAAAAATGGGTGTCCGTGAGTAGGGACAAAAGACTTATGCTCAACTTTGTTAATATTCCGCAGAGGATATGTGTACACTTTTCATTATCATAATTTTCACGTTTCGATTCTCACACCTTGCTGTTTTTTTTTGTTTGTTTACTTCAGAGCTAGAGGACAGTTTTATCTAATGATGTAAGGAGCCGTAGCGAGCTTGCTAAAAAGAAAAAAAAAAGATGTTACCAGCATCGCCTACCTTTTTTTGCTTACCAAAGTGAACCGAATACGATATTTTTGTATTAATGAGTAACCCTTTATATACATATTACATTCATATATACAATAACTATATATTTTTTTATATATTTACTTCCCAGTCATTTTGTTATACGTAAGACGTGTCTGTTACTACAAGTGCAAAATATATACCTTTTTTAAACGAACTTTGTATTCTTTTGTAGCGTGCTATGCAAGTGTGCTTATTTACAAAATAAACTCAAGCCATTAGTATCTAA
This sequence comes from Callyntrura sp. NNG-2020, assembly GCA_027744055.1. Taxonomy (NCBI): domain Eukaryota; kingdom Metazoa; phylum Arthropoda; class Collembola; order Entomobryomorpha; family Paronellidae; genus Callyntrura; species Callyntrura sp. NNG-2020. The sequence goes on from JAHZNE010006933.1 coordinate 26,888, forward strand.
TTAATTTAATTATTCTCTAGAAGCGTTATTACTATGTGCAAAACGGAATGTCTACAAAATTCCTAATCATTTTACAAGGCCTAATAAACCGATATCTTCACTACTTGTACTAAGCATAATAAGGATAAGGTGGGCTGCGGCTCGGCCAGTACGAAGACGTTGCATAACCGCCCACGCATAATGCACGTAAACATTGTCGTTTTCGTTTCTTGCTAATTACACAACCGAGTCCAACACAATACTACGATGCAGTAGTAGTACTGTGTACAATCACTCTATTTTCTATGCAGATTTCCTAAACTAACAAAAATACATGTCGACATTGCATAAATCTGCTTTAGTGTTGCCTCCGGTGAGGTGAGAAAAAGAAGCAGAAAATCTGGAGCTTGTCCAGGGCATAATAATTGGATAAGAAAGAACCGCAGGATATTTTAGAAATCTCTTTTGACTTTGGGTGTTGTGCTGTGACAAGAGAAACATGGGACGGGAAACAGATTATAAAACAAATCCGTTTTTTAACGGGTCAGCATTTTTGTTCATAGCTGGTGTTATTACTTTGTGTTATGCAGCTACTCCATGTCCACCGTTGTCCTTGCTTCCAGTAAGTATTCTAGTAATTTACATACTCATAGCCATTTTCAAGAAGAGGTGAAATCATTCGGTTTTACTCAAATGTATTAGGGCACCGTCGTAGATTGCGAGCTACCAGCTGAAAACCGCACAGTAAATTGCACCGACAACACCACGGACATTCGTAGGGGCACCATAGGAAAATACCGATGTGAAAAAGATATGAAATTCAGTGATAATATTGTGAAATGCAGCTGCAAGGGAAAGTGGAGAGGAATAAGAATGTTTAATGACTTTATGTCGCGTTGTAATATATGTAAGAAACACTGATAACATCACTTTGTACATACTATTTTATTGTAATTTTTCTTTTCATTATTTTTGCATTACAATAATGTGCTATAATTTGTTTCATTGTCACACAGCGGATTATCCAAATACAGGACCACAAGAACTGAACTTGACCCAATCCCAAATAACGCAATTAGCCCTTCCTGCTCCAGAAGCTCCAAATACGACAGGTGCGCATCGTTGCATGCACACATTGTATTAAGAGATTATCAACGCACAAGAATGCAATTTTACTCTGTGTTTCAGATGCCCAAGAAGATGGCGTGGCCTTCCATAATTACTATCGGAATATCCATCGTTCTCCACCGGTTGAATTAAACAAAACGGTAAAATAATAGCCAAGCTTTATCTTTATTTGTTGCATTGAACATGCAACATTTACCCTCGATTCTTTTCACCTTCATTTAAATAGCTCACTGACGCTGCTCAAAAATGGGCAGAGCATGAAGCGGATGAGCCAGGACTAAAAACTCAACCCTGGTCTGAACGTTGGTACTCTCAAAACATCTACCGTGTAACCGGTGATGGTATCGACGCTCCTGAAGCCGTAAAGCTAGCAGTCGCCGCCTGGTATCAGGGAGCGTACCGTTACAACTGGGAAAATCCATCCGGACAATCCGCGTTCACCCAGTTGGTTTGGAAGTCGACGACAGATGTTGGGATCGGTGTTGCTCAACGCGGAAACCGAACTGTCGTCGTTACAAACTACTACCCCCCGGGAAATGTGATTGTATCAAATGGGAATGCTGGTGAAACTTGGGCTTGGTTCCGATTAAATGTTCTTCCTCCAAACGAAGTGCCTGATAACACTAATCCAAGCTCGACGGCAGCATCAGCAACATCTAGTCCAACAACTGCACCTGCTGCAGTATCAGCATCAACACCGGCGACAATGGTCACAACAACACCGGGTCAGCTTGTAGTAAACATGACCACGACTACACCGTCGGCAACCACAATAATAAATTAACTAATGTATTAAACTATTATAAACGATCCCCACAATTGTGTAATTTATAAGGCTAAATAATTAATCCCTTTTATAAATGTATTAATCATTTTTCAAATAAAAATCAACCAATCATTGATTTAGCACACTTATCGATCCACAAATTCTACGGTCATTGGGAATTAGGTGACAAGTAACCCACTCAAATTTATTATTGATTTAGACTATATACACGTCCTCAATCTGATAGAGGTAATCTCATTTTAATTTAAAAAGGATGTAACAAAAAAACAATTTCATTGGGATGGTGGTAAACATGAATGAATGTTGCATGTTTGCATTGTCATCACTCATCGTCATGTTTTTTGGCCGCCATGTCATCAGGGAAGTGGATCAGGTACATCACGAGAAACGGGCATGTTTATTAGCTTTGTGATCGATCGAAATCGTATACAATGCATTTTAATTACACTACAACCACCCACAAGCCCACAACGACAAAATTGACAAAATTAGGCAACACCGAGTCGTTCTGTGTTGTTTACCACAGAATGACATGCACGATATGAAGACACCCTGTTTCACTTGTGTATGAGTTTTAATACTTGTTTTAGGCGATAGCATAATAAATTTTGAAATGTCGCCGGTGATGTAATGTTGAAGCATCAAAGACCCCATAAAGCAACCTAATTACATTTCTCACGAACTTTTCGGAGTCCCAGCGGAGCTACATTATGGCAGAGTTGTGTCATTTTGTGGGTTCCTTGTCGTCCTGCTGCTGCTGATGATGAAAGGAGCTGCACGAGTATTCATTGAGTATTTAATCGATGACGACATCTCAGTAAATTGGAATTAGATTAAGAGTACCAGCAGAGTCGACCGGATGTCTGAAAGGGCTATAGTGGTTATGTACACAGAATAATTTAATTAATGTTTTCGGAACTTTTTGTTGTGAGAAACTTCCAATCAATTGTGTCAGACAGCAGTATCGTATCAGTCACATGAGGCATTCGTGATTTATGAAGGGGTTGAACTTATTATGACAACAACAGCCTGTGCGATGTGCGATGTACAATGTTATGTAAACTGTTCCAAACGCCACATGTTGTGTCATGTAATTATTACATGTTATTCGACACGGGACGTCTACAAAAATCGAGTCTTGTAATAATTATCGTTATTATACGGTATTTTACAATTTGAAGGTCACACATGTTACATAATCGACCATTGGAAGTTGGACATTAAAAGAGTGGAGAAGTTTGGTACCGAAATCTCACTGTGATACCTAAGGGCATTACTGCATTATTTAGATTTTAATGCCTAAGACCATTATTCGATTTTTGATGCCAGTCTCACGCTTTATCATCCCTCCCTCAGCACTCATCACGTTTCGTCATTTTACATATCTCTGTAGATCATTGCAAATATAAGATGCATAAAAGATGGGTATTCAAAAGCGTATAAATTCGATCGACGGTACCGTCAAGACCTCACTAGAAGAGTAGGATCGAATGAGAAACAGAATTTGTGTCAATCATTAAAAATGTAAAAAAAAATCCTTCATTTTTAATTTCCTAATACAACTGTGCTGTGTGTTTCAACATGTAAATCCAAACAACTGCAAAACATCGCTTCTTGGAAATTTCATTAATATTACCAGATGGTAACAACGAACCGGTGATCTACCACTAACAGTCATTTCTTCCTATAAACAAGTTGTGGAACTCAGTAAATTTGTTAAAATTAGTGTTAGGCTAACTTTGTTTTGAATGGCACGACTTACACAGATTTGTCATCTAGACCTATATCGAAATTTAGGTTTTAATGTTGTCCAGTGTAGGTGATTTACTGTATACACGATTTATTTTCCAAAGGCAAAATAATTTATTATTACATCTGTACCACTTGGTTTCTGGATGCCACAGCCATGAAATGGCTTCCTGTAAGTCCAACAAAATTTTTAATTACATGTACCTATATACAAAATTAATCATAGAAAATTTACGTAAAACGGAACACACTACACGGACATACGTCAGTATACACACAATATTAAATAAGGCGTTTCAAAATCCAATTTTGGTAAGTATGACGCGCACCGTACCTATTCTTGACTGACTCCCTTACAATCTCTTCCAAAAGAAAAATGTTTTGAGCTACACGGAATAGGTTTTATGGCACAAAACGCCGATAAAAATCAAATTTTCTTCGTCTAGATGGTAGCATGCCACTTGTCCATTAGGAATTTTCATTTTCTCCTTAGCATTGACACGCCACGCCTACCAAAAACATTTATTCTCTAATGCCCGGTGCTACTCGGCTGTGACGGTGACCGTCAAGTGAAGTATTCCGGTTTGTTACAGTGGCTTCACAAATTATACATATAACCTTCAAGACTGACTGTCTCAAGTGACTCGCCGACGGGAGCAAATTAAAAGTACACAGAGGTAACTCGTGTGCTCATTCATACCATTTGCAGTATCAACAGCTTCCGCCGAAGCGCAAAAACCAGAAAAAGAAAATAGTCTTCTTTCTCCTAGCAGTAATGGCGAATGTTAAATGTCAATAAATCATTATCATTATTTGATAATACCGCAGACATGCCTTCGTACAGATGAAGTGGAAGATATATGGCTCCATTCCCCCTTAATTTTTGTTCAAGGAGCAATAAAGCTGCTGCTTTCAATCTGTTTTGACTGGTTATCATTATTTAATAATAATAATACATTGTGTGTATGTGTGTGTAAATGGGATAACCATCAAGAACAATGTTATCATTTATCATTGATATATGTTCACGACTTTCCGGGTTTTTTCAGAATTGTGGGGCGAGGCCAATTTTTCCCAGTTAAAAAACATTCCAGTCTTTATCTGAAATACTTGAAGATTGACCAGTATTTTGTCTTGCCCGAATAGGCACATAACCACTTAATAGAATAGCAGTTCGACATTTCCCTTTTTGTTTGACTTGCATGACATTGGTGATGTCATATCTTTTCAGATAAATGCCTTTCTCCTTTTATTTATCACGACGACGGGGGTGATGATTAACTGCCGTGTAGAGGGAGCAAGATATCAACGCGATCAATCATCGAAAGGAATCGATAATAATGACAACTTGGTGAGTGAGTTTTATGTATAAAGTAATTTCATTTTGGTCTTGACATCATTCCCGGATGTGAGACAAAAGAGCTCCTGCTCCCTGTATTGGCTATGCATTTTCACTATGCATGACAATAAAATGCAGGTTTACTATGCTATAGCGTACTTTTATTGTTCACCATATGGCAAACTGAGGTACGATCTTGTAAATTGTAGGGACCCGCTAATTACCGGTTTGAATATGGCATAGATGATGGAAATGTTGGCCCGCAGTTTGGCCATGAAGAGGAGAGAAATGGCGTTGTGACACGAGGTAGGTACACGGTGCTTTTACCTGACGGGCGACTTCAAGTTGTCACTTACCGTGCGGATGAAAATGGCTATAAAGCTGACGTAACCTATGAAAATGGTAGCGGAGGTGGTGATGGTGGAGGGGGTACCACTAGTAGTAGTGGCAGTAGCGGAGGTGGCTATACAAATAATGCTGCAGGGACTAGTAGCAGTAGCGAAGGGGGATACAACTATGAAAGTGTGCAAACATCAGCGTCCTCTTATGGCCCACCAGAACCGCCTACTCAATCAGATAATGGACGAGAAAATTCGGGGCGTAGTAGCTATCAAGGTGGAAGTGGAAGCCCGTTGTCGTCGAACAGAGGAAATTCACGAAATTTCGTTAAATTGAGAAGGACGGTTGAAGGGAAGACGTTTAATTACGCATATTAAAGCTCTGCTGTATCGTGTTCTTTCACCCAGGTTTTAATTAAAGAATTAATGTTTTTATCGAAAACGATTTTGAGTTTTTATTGTTTGCACTTAATACTACAGAACAAATACGCTACATGATTACAACTCATGATTTCATTGTTTGCAAATGTTTTACTGTATGTCGGATTCCATACTCCTGAGAGTTTAATTTCAATTTAGTGTAATCCCTATTTACGTTTTTCATCTGGGTAAGTAAATATACCTTTCCTACGCAAATAGCTCAATCCATACATTGAGGATTCCAAAATTTCAACAATTAATTATGTCAGGATGACGCCTGTTTTCCATTTAAGCTTTAATGTAAGGTTGAATGAAGGATAATGAACGTCTTTTTACCAAATTATACAACAGGAACAATGAAAGTTCAAATAAGCCTTTCTGTAAAAGCTCAACATTACACATCCATACATCGGTCGTAAAGTCGTAATCCTGTTCGCTTATGTACATACGTGCTCCATAACGATGTCAAAAATCAAGTGGACTAGTGGACATATAATGAAGTCTACATAATAACCACTTTTGTCTAACCCATCATTTACAATTTGTTAGTAGGTTGTATTTAAATCGTATTCTCTGGTAAAACAGCTTTGTACTTAAGTGATTCAAATGAATTCGCCAGACTATTTTAATTATCTGTTGTACAACATTGTACAGACACGTGGGGATTTGTACATTAATCTGACTTTTGCCCAGGAGCAGATTTAGCCGTATAATTTGCAGGATTAAATTAAAGGCTTATATGGACTAGGTACGGACTATTTTTCATGGCCCGATTTTCCCAAATGTCATTGCCAACTTCTAGCATTGTGTTATGCTTTTAATCTCATAGGAAAACAAGAGTAAAGTGAAATACGGTGTTTACACATTCTATAACACATATATACCTTCTGAATGAATGCTACTTGACGTGATGTCACAACGTCAGTAAGTTTAGGATGACACGGGATTCTACTGAAATGTAACGTAACCCCAACCTTGCTCTTGTACACTACCACCACGCACTGTATGTAAGCAACGTTGAACGTATAATTTTCAATTTTTCATGCAGTTTGTTTATGCAGGAGCGTGGAGAAATATAAACGAAATTGACACGGTATACCCTATATATCCCTGCTGGATTCACTCCTTTATGTACCTGTTCATTTGCTAGTTTTCACCGTAAGACATGAAAAAGTCAACATGTCACACACATACGCCATATCACCCTTGCCCCACGCTTTATCAAAGATTGACGCGTGTATCCACTTTTATCACCATTTCTACTCGCATCCCTACCATTTTACGAAGACTCTGCTAAAGCATAGTAGAACTAAGCCTGTATACATATTAGTCTAAAAATTTTAGTTTTAGGTGGAAATATCAAACTCATTCAGCTTCAAAATCAAAATTTCGATTAAACTTACACAAGATACGATGCTCCCACTTACTCTCTTTTAACTTGTCCGAATTTTCTTTTTAAATATAGGATTTGTCGAAAACTGAGCTATTTCTTAAATTCTAGCTTTCGGGCAATTAGGCTATTAAAGCTTTCAAATGTTTAAAAGTAAACGATGGAGACCCTCAGGATGGATGTCATTCACCGAGTATTTTAACCAACGACCTATATGAGTCTCCTTGATATATCGGTATGCTCTTCACTGCACTAGGTATATAGCATCATTGGCATGCAACTTTTTATCTACTTGATCCGTTTGCTATGCTAAAGCACATTTATTAAGGTTGGCCCTTCATTGCATTTGAGATTAGGTTTTAGGTTTGTGAAAAGTTGTATAAGAGCAGCATTGTATTTTTGTATTATACTTTGTATCTTTCCGAAAAACGAAATCATTCTTCTTATATACATTTTTATCGTTTCGTAGCACTGAAATAGCAACACTGGCAGTGCAACAGCAGTAAGTATGCATGGAATCCTTCTTCGATCTGTGTGTGCTAACAAGACCAGGGAAAATCAGACAGACGGCAGCCGTCTTTCCCTAAGCCTTTTGATCCTTTTCACATGCGACCATTACGCAGGGTTACAATGCAGCTTCTCATGATCATCAACTCGACGCTATAGTTTTTTCCTTGTGGAGTGATGCGGTGTTTTAATAATATCCTATTACAGTGCAAATCTTCCAAAATGCGTACAGATTTAAACTAAGCCTCATGCATATGCTATCTTGCCCTTTGAGTTGTTTTTCCTAAGAAATACGTGTGACAAACTGTTCACTGCATGTTCCGGGGAAAGTATAACAGACAATATGAACCCGGACCTTTTCCCTTAACCCAAGCGGCTCCACCATGGTGGTTGACAACGTCTGATGTCTTTTCTCCAAGACACATACACACACATACACACACATAAAAGAGTTAGCAAAGCATGCATAATGATGATCACTGTGTATCACTTCGTTCATGCGACATGAACGGTTCACACAGTTCTGGTTTGACACCACCACATAGAAGGCAAGGATGCGTGAAGTGACATTCCGAAAACCATGCATATTTAATGCGTGACATATGACATCATTACAATAACAACAACTGATGTACCAGTACTAACGGCATGTTACGTAAGACATTTACGCATCATCCAATGTTTTCCATGTTGTTGCCTGCTTGAATGCACGTAAATGGTTGTAACAGGTATTAATAATGATGTATTTTAAAATGACAATGTGACAACTCAAGAGTAACCGCGCTTTCATAAAAAAAATATAAAAAACCGATTTAGCCAAGTGTTGGTAGTATAGATAACGACACAAAAAGAAAATTACGAAAACTTCTTCGAAGGGCCGATTGGTCGCTTTCTCCAGGTCCTTCCAAGAACCCGCGGAACTACTTAAGGTTAACAGTGATGAGGTGCTATCCGGTTTCTAGTTGGAAAAGAGAATTTTCGCTAGTAGTGTAGACATTTTATAACAGTCCAGACTTTTTACATCTGAAAAGTATAAAATGAATTCGCGGTACTTTCTTTTATGTATTATGGTGCATATATATACTAGAATTACTTTTCAATCTTCAACTTGCCCAGGATTTTTAGCCTTGTTCTCTACATGTAAACTCTGTACTTGTGTCAGGAAACAAAGCATAAATATTAAAGTACCGGCACTCGATTTAATGAGAATGGGAGAAAGGCGAAGCTGTTGAAACGATAAAATAATATTTGGGATAACGAAGTGTATCGTCAACAACACAATTAGCGAAAGGAGATGAATTTGAACAATAATATAAGTTGTAAGTATGGGAAGCTTTTTTGTACGCGGCAAATTCACGACTCACCAACTGACGAATACGCTGTTTTGGTAGGAAGATGAAACGGGGAGGTTGGATTGCCCAAGGCATTTAAGCTCTCGTATGTCTGTTATGTGCTGTCTACCGACTTACAGTTAGTACCTAACTTGACAAATACACAAAAAATTAATTTCCGTCTTGTATGTTCAAAATGTGTCGTAGTAGGTAAGTGCATTCATATTCCACTGCTGGGAGGCACCTTCTCCTAAGCATAACGATGAAACCTTGATGTATGAAAGTAGGAAAAGTTGCAAAGAAAAAAATAAAAATTCGGAATGCTACACGCTGCTGGAGTATTGTCACAGTCATGCGGAACGCATTATCTTGAGTTCTAGACCTCATTATTCTTTCATATTTTCTGTTGATTGGGATTCTGAAGAACTGCGCAAACACTTGTGTAACTACCTCAAGGACGTAACGATGCCGGATTCGCAATATCCCTTTATTGTTTCCGAAAACGAGTAACCCTCAGGGCAGAACAGTCGTCAGTTGCACTTCGGCAGCGACAGATGGTTATGTATAAAAACGCCTTCAAGATGGAATCCCATAAAATGTGCCATAAAAATTGGCGTTACTTCAAATTACGATGCTGTATTGCAATATTCTCATTTCTGTAGTGTGGTTCCTACCAATATGAAAATAGAAATACATATCTACATATCTGATTAACTTATTTTGCTTAGACGGCATTTCATTTATAATTGAGTTATGACCCGGTTCTCTTCTCCTGACAATATTGCAGTGTTTACCAAACTCTTGGAAAAAGAAAACACCTCTCATTAGTATGCGGCCAACACACTTCACAAATAAACGGTGGATAGCAAACGGAGAAAAGAGATGGTTTCAACACTGTTCATGCTATGACAATTCCGAATAAAATAGTGTTTTGCACAAAAATGCAGAATGTATTGTTGGAGGGGGAGATGGGCAGAGAATTTCACGTCATACATAGTTAATAGTTGTTGTGCCAGATAGCATAAGGACTTGACTGGATAAACATGTTTGTTAAGCACGAATATTATGGAGCAGTGTAGTGTTGAGATACGCTTCCAATTTATCTAAAAGCACGAACGAGGGATTCAAGGGAAGAAGTACTAGAGATAAACGACAGGAAAAAACACTTCAATGTGTACTTTGAAAATCACATGTCATGTAATCTAATATGCAAAGAATGCCTTGAATGTCCGCCGCTTTAAACAATATACCAGCAAGGATGCAATGCGTCCGTCGCGTCGTCCTCTCAAGTTGGACCGAACAAGTGGTGTCTGTCTATCTGCGTGCTCCAAAATTGGAAATGAATAGGCATGTTAGGTATCTCCGTTTTTTCTATTTTCCTGTATTTTTCTTCTTCAAAATTAAATTCTAGAGGTTACTACAAATATTCAAATTATTTTTGAAAGACACTTTTACTCTCATCCTAATAGAACAAAGCGACTATGAAAGGTTCCCAGAAACGGTTAAGACACGCAACGACGCAACACTGCTTGGCAAAGGAAACTCTTCACGAAAACCATGATATGAAAATGGAATGATTAGACGGGGGCAAGTAAACCTTAGGAAATCCTGTTTATTCGTTGCGTGGGTCGATATGAAGATACACACTCCAAATTATTATTGCAAACCAGCTTCCCAGCAGAACGTTTCCTCAAGAATGCTCCAGATTTCCAGAACATGATACCAAAAGAAGCAGACCAAATAATGGATAGTTATAATATGATACACATGTCTCCCCTTGGTGGAGTACATCCTTCTTACGTCGTATCTACCACTATAAACCTGAATTGAATCTCGTATTTTGATTTTTAGATTTATTTCCCTGTCATTGATCGAGTTAAACTTTATCTATTGTAGTCTATAGTCTATAAGCGTCGAATTTCTCAAAATGAGAACATCCTGCAATCAAAAATGTAACTCGGTATTATACACATGAGTAGGTCGAAAGTCGAAACGTAAATAACGAAATCTCATATACTCATTCCCAATCACATTCCCATGTCAGTATTGACAGTATCGGAAGTAAATACAAGTAGCACAAAGGACATTATGGCAAATCTCAAATCTGAAGGTTCTTTGTGGAAACACAAATGGCACAAAGCGACTGCTGATCAGTTTTATCAGTACAGATTAATTAATTTCCTGACTTTCATCAATAAAGACTTTGTAAATTCATTATATCATGTTACAACTCTGATTAGAGCCTTTCGGTGTTTATTTTCGTAACCACAATATTTCATCCCTATGATGCACAAGCCAACTGTGGAGAAAAGTTCATAAATACCTGATTTTAGTAGTTAAACCTTAATTCTTCTTGAGGGTTGCCTTTGTTTAATTCAATACACGGGCAGCCTTTATAGTGCTTGTATGTAGTACATTGAAAGTAATAACTAGAAAGTATCCCACAAACGTTTATTGTTCACAGTATCCATTTCAATAAAAGGGTTTCGCAAGAATATAAGTAAATAAAGAGTTATACCATATTTTCATCTCCACCTGTTTTAACTAGTATCGGGTAGAACGCGAAATTAGCTGCATTATTGCGTTACAACTCGTTAGTACTTCAGGCTAATCTATAATCATCACAACTTCGCTACAAAGGCAAAAGGGGGATACGTTGCACCAGAATATTGTATACGACCCCTGTGAAGCCCAGCTAATCTGCTCAGTTTCAACAAATGCGTTATACACGACAATGATGATCATTAAAGTTCCAATTAATATGTTGCTAAAATGACCAAAATATGTATGTATTTATGTTCTTAAAAATGCCAAAATATGTGGTTAAATATGTGGTTAAAATTGACAAATTTGGCTATGTATG
>JAHZNE010006935.1:0-24257 GCA_027744055.1 Callyntrura sp. NNG-2020
TACATCGGCGGTGTGAAGGAGTCCATATTCTACCCAGTGGGTTGGTTCTTTTGTCACAGGAAGATGTGTGTGAGACAAGGCGAAATTTCCAAACAAGTATATGGACATCAACCATGTAGAAATAAGCCATCCCCAAAATCCAATGTAATAAGCAAGTAGGTAGTGTCCAGCAATGGATACAGCTTGAAGATAGTAACCGTGCTTAATAATGTATTTTGGATGTAAATACAATTGCCAAGTAAGTGTCCCGATCAGCGTGTCGACGAGAAGGAACAGATATTTCTAAAAACAAAATTAAAAAACGTCAGGGTTAACATTTCTTAAATTGTTAATGAGTAAGAAAATGTGGCATACTTTCTTAAGCGAAATAATTCTAGGTCATCATTAAATGTAATTAATTTATCATTGTATATGAACCTGGCTAATGCTTGCTGATATCATCTAAAAATTATATTTTTGCTCAAGATTTTGTACTAAGAGTAATGGTGTTACAACCGTTTTTTCCATACCTGATTTTGCACGAGAATAGTTTTTCCATGCTTTGGGTTCTTAACAACCTCCACGTTATAAACTAATAAGGGAAGCGTATCAAGATCCACATCATGTTTTATTCGCTGTGGCATAGCGTGATGTCTGTTATGACCTCTCCTCCACCACGTTGAAGACAATCCTAGTCCGATACCTGTAAAAAGAATAGATTTGCTATACCGAGTGTATAAATTCATGTTCGCTGCTGCAACTTTCCAGTTTTGCGAGAGGATATGAATTAGACTTTATTTAACGATTGTATTACCGAAAATGACGTCATGTATGATTCTGTCGATTTTAGGATTTCCGGTTAAAGAGTGATGACCGCTTTCATGCTGGACCCAGCCAGATCTACCTTGAGCTAACCCAATTAAAACGCAACCAAGGAATTTGATCATGTAGCTTTGTGCGAAAAGAAGTAGATATCCTACATATCCTATCGCCACGAGTTCAGCTACTCTGTAAACATTGTGAATGTATGATGGCTTGAAAAGACCCTCTTTTTCAAGGTCCATGTACAGTTTCGTAAAGTCTTCTGTCAATGCTTTATGACGCTTTGCCTTCTCTGGGTCTGAGTAAACTATATTTAAAAAAATGTTTATTAAGATTCCCATTTTGAAAAAAATAGCTATAATCCTAGCTATAAGTTTGAGAATGCAATTAGTTACCTTCTTTATCTTCGGCTGGTCTACGTTTGAATGACTTTAAAATAGCTTTCACTTTAGCAGAGGAGCGCTGATGGAATTGCTGAATAGCGAGGGTGGCGTCTTCTCCAGTTTTGGTATAGTAATCAATTATACTGCCTCCTGGATGTCGTCGGGCGAATTCGGTTACGTCGTAATACCAACCATCGCAAAGGACTTCCTTCCGACTAACAGCCGGAGTAATACTACCGTTGACATCAACTCGTTTAGTTACCGGGTTCTTTTGACTTGTAGGGGCCATGTTGATTCTGTAGGAAAATCCAAAAATTCAAATTTGATGTCCAAATTTTCAAAACATGCTGGATCCCAATTAGTTTGTAACAAGGTCGATTAATTGTAATTGCTAGCAGGTCGTTTGAAAAAACGCAAACTGGTTTCACTGTTTTGTGAGATAGTAGCGTGTAAATATATACATACGTGGGAACGTATGCAAATGATAAGAGTTTGAAGTAGGTAGATATATGATGTGTATTTTAAGAGAGCCTACATTTTTATGAAGATTTATTGTGACAGGTTCAATTGACCTACGGTACCATACGGTAAAAGTGCAACTTTATACGGTACAAAGTTAACCATCAGATAAGATTTACTACAAAATCCGATGATATGGAACAAAAATGCAAATATTGAACTCGTTTTTTTGCAAGCACAGACAAATAATTCATTCTCAGCACATCAGACAACAGTTCAAAGTTCACATGAAAGCATGTACATCTGATGTTCAACGAGGATTTGCCTAAAGCTTCCTCTTCATTAGTGGTACGACGTACGACCTTTAGCTAAAGCTTTATCACACTAGAGAGCAAAAGTCATTTATATACGAAGTAACAGTGAAAAGGCGAATGAATGGAAATTTGTAACACCAACATATTTGCTGACGCTTACAAGAAACTTTTGAAACTTGGTCATGCGCAGACATGTCTTGACATGCGATGAAATTTGCAAAAATCGTTAAATGTTCACGTGTTCCAACGTGCCTTTAGAAATTACATCATCATTAGGTAGTGATCCGATATGGTGCACAGTTGTGCATGCAGAAAGTCATGAATCATTTGAACTGAAGACGTGACGTTGATTTTTATAAGGTTTCTATACAACACGACTGGATACACAATACACAATACACAATACACAACTAGGGACAGGGAAAATAAATGCAGTACTATACTGCCGCCGTTACTGACCGGATAAATGAAATACCGTAATTCTTGGCATACTCAGAAGCCAAATTAATGAAACCCCGAGAACAGGAATAGGAGTATGAACTCTATATTCTGATTTACTACCGGACATCACCGTAAACATGCATAGTTGTGTAAATCGTCCTGTTGAAATGTAGGATTTAGTGAAATATTGAATGACTATGATGAATATACTTTCAAGAGCAAAATCCCATTGCGCGTCACTTGCTTTGGCCAATTACTTTTTAGAGATTTTGTGGTATGAGGATTATAAAACAAACACGAGATATTACAGATAACAAGTTTCAAAATAATCGATGAACATGAATTAGGTATGTTGAACGTCCTATGACTAAACACATATAGGTATATAGTATTAAGGATCTTTCAAAGATCATCTTTGAAAAAATATTGAATATACATTGGAAAATAATAAATGACACTTTTAAAAAGTTACTTTTCTCTGTGACGTGCTCTGCTCATAATTATATTATCCACGAAAAAATAATGGGATATATATGATGTGAAAGGAATTAACTAATTAACACGTATGAGTCCTGTGAAAGTGTAAAATAAAAATAATGTTCAATTTCAGAGCAGAAAATGACTTTGGATGATCCGGTAAGTTTGCAATGAATTTGTTGTACTTATATATTGTTCGTATTTGATTTCTTCACAATACGTTTTGCAGTTTGCTATATTGAAATTTACTGTCCGTAGTCAAACTTTGGTTTACTTTTATCTTTTGTTTTTGAATTTAAAAAATATACCTTTTACAACAGGTTGGTGTACGTAGCTACACCGCCAACACCGAAAACTGACTGGAAACTGCAAGGAGACTGAGACATTTAACCCTTTTTAAAACTTCAAAAATCGTATGCCAGTCAGCAAGACAGCAACTGGTAATGATAATTATAAATTTATGGAAAACTCATAAAATTTAATTGCAACCTTTTAGGGTAATATTAATAATGCGAGGTTTTTCTGTTTTGAGAATGACTCTGCGATCATTCAATGTATTTTTAAATGACAAAATCGCGGAGTCATTCTCAAAACCGAAAAACCTCGCATTATTAATATCACCCTTAGAACTATTGATAATGACGGTATAAAAGAAATAATTCCAAAAACTTATGTTTGTTTGCTGCAAGGTTTAGGTTGAGCAGAACGAAATTGCTCAGGTATTATGCGTCCTAATATTCTTACGCAGGCAAGGCAGCATTTCTTAAATTATGTTCGCTATCATGCTAAAAAAAATAACTGCTTCCTTTTCACATGAACAGTTTAACGTCAATTTTCGTCAGGAATTTTTAGTATTAATAAATGTCAGACACCGTTTAGTTCTCATTCTCAGGCTTTTATGGGAACATTCGCTTATTTATGATTGAGAAATCATTTGTGCCAAGTTTACATTTTTCGATTTCTGCTAAAACCCATGCAATAAGCATAACATGACACATATCTTGACATAACTGATGAATTAATGATACCGGATCCGTTTTAGCAATTATAAGTGGATGCATTTTCAATTGCCGTATAAACTTTGCATTTGACGTATGCATTTGAATGAGACAACGTGAGCGATAGCAAATAAATGTAATTCACTCAAGCCAACAGACAAAAATGTGTCCAGCAGAGCAAAAAAAACATATTCCAGTCGAACACGAAACACGATGCAATGTAAATAATGTACAATATATATCGTCTGTCGTCTGTGTGGAAAATGGACTTTGTCTTGACATTACATTTACAAGTTTACAACACAATTTGCTGTGTCTTATCTTGTATTGTTATACGGGAATGACAATCAACGACTAGCTTTGCTCATTTATATTAGCGATAGATTTTTCTGACCAAGCGTGGATGCGTCATAACTAGCCACCTGCTGATACGAGGATGAGGATGAGATTGGCGAATACAGTCACGCCATTCCTGTATGCTAGAAGAGTAAGAACTAAAAGAAGTACGTGTACACAGTTCCAACCAAATGTATGCCATAAACTCGTACTTAATTAAAAAAAGGATGAATGTACGATGTTATTTACATGATATGAAATCATTTGTGGACCATTTGTGTAGCCGTGCAGTTTAGCCCAGGTGTTGTAGGTTGTAGCTATTTCAACATTGAGTAGTGAAAATCGCATGCAAAACGCTCAGTATGGTCAGTAGAAGTTCCATGAGTTCAGATAAATGATCTACAACCGGCTCTCAATCAAACTTTTTTGTTAGTGAGGTTGCGTATGTGCACTTTCTCACATTCATGCGCGTACATGAAAAAAAACTGACAGATAAATTCCAAGCACGTACTTCAGTTTCATTTCCACCGCATGTCAATGGGATAGACACACAAATCTAAAGCATGATGCTCCACGAGCTAATACCGACTAAATAACGAAATTCTTTTCCCAAGTTTCTAAAGATGGAAAATTTACACGGGAAATTAGCTTTCAAAAACTCTACAGAATTTGACGTTGAAAAGACGACGATGATGTGAGACACCATACAATTTGCAACTATTGCAGTAAAAACCAAACTTAGGTGCAATATGAATAAAATATTAATGTAAGATTGTAATGATTTATAGGGAAGTTTCGTAAGAACATAAAACTTATATTAATACGTGTTATTTTCTTGAATATTTTATATTACCTGAAAAGTTGAAATTCCAAATATATTAAATGATCGGAAGGAGTAGAGAGATTTCCTTTATTTCACAAGTTTTGTTGACTAATGCTTTTAATGCCTACTTGTTTATTGTAATATATGTAAACAGATACATGAACTGTCACACAGATAAGGTACACAAAACCGTTGAATTTTTTAGAGCATTTTGGAGGACTGTCCAGCACCCAGCATCTACTGGTAAAGAGGAGCCTTTGTAGACTGCAGTAAGTAGGTAGTCTTGCAAGCTATAAAATGGCAAAAATTTGCGGCATTTAAAAATGACATATAAATGAAAGTCTGGTCTGGTGTAATGCATTACAAGCACGAACGCTAATCACGCCGGTATATCATGCTCGAACCATCCCTATATATCCTCCACTCATTTTTACTATCTTCCACTCAAAGCATTTGGTTAGTATCTGTGACTAAAACATAATTTTCAGGCAACTCACATCTCAAGAGTACACGGGCTTGTTACAACAATTTAAGTACTGCATGAAACTGGGGAGAGCTCTTAGCAAATAGGAGATACTGAAACTGAATATATATTAATAGATTCTCACAGTCTATATATTATGAATGGGGATACGGGAGACAGAAAGCACTTAGGAGCTCCTATTATTATATGTGGGTTGGGTATTATATAATCACTGACTGTGCATGCAAAAGGTAACGTTAAAAACCATGAAAAATTGGTAATAGGACGCTCAAACCACTTACTAACACGCAAAGGGGTAGTAAAGTAACTTCAGTTACCTATATTTTCTACTGTAGTAAAAGCAAAATATGGTAAGATGCATGTATACCAAGAAACGGGGTACCATTTATCATCACAGTCCATCCGTTCTGGGCGAATTTAGCAGAATAGTTGAATGCCAGACTATAAGACTTATTAGGTCTGCCGGAGGGCTCCATTCTTGGGAAGGATGTTTGTGGAAAGCAGTTATATCGATCTTGGATTTTACGTATCTAATACTTACTTACTTACTACTTATAGTAGAACAATACAAACACCTGTTTGATTTCATCTGACAGACAGGCATTTCAATTTCGTATTAAAAAAGTTGAATGTGTATTTTAAGTTGGTGGGTATACAATTAAAACAATTCAAATTCTTGTATTTTGTACCATAACCTAATAAAAAATGTCATTAGAAGGTTTGTACACATAGGCCATAATGCATAAGGGCGTTTTGTTATACATCTTCCTAACTTCATTATAATATAATATTATTATGAGTAACGCACTTTAAGGGTACAAAATGAGTGTTGATATGTATGATTTGATTTATTCATTTTTTGCTGAATTCTGTATAACTGCAAAATATTATCGTATCTGTTTAGTAAGAACTGTTAACATGTTAACATTAAGCTTAAATTTCTACCCATTTCTTACAGTTACTTCATCAGCATTGATCATAAAACATTATAGCATATACTGTCTATCTATAAATTGTATACATGTAGCATAGCGTAAGATTTTTGCACATATTCTTTGATGGGTTCTCATAAAATAAATTTTAATCTCTTTACAGACTTGCTTTATAGGCTATAGGGAATGAAACTGGGGCAAAGTCAGACAAGATACATTGCGAATTCTCGATTTTGCCCGTGACTTTTACATTCTTTTTGTTGTTATTTTAGTGAAAAGTTAAATTAGCAATGCGCTACATGTTTGCTTTTATAAACGCGTCATACATATTTCACGTTGACGTTAAACACTATTCAAGGTA
Organism: Callyntrura sp. NNG-2020; assembly: GCA_027744055.1. Lineage (NCBI taxonomy): Eukaryota > Metazoa > Arthropoda > Collembola > Entomobryomorpha > Paronellidae > Callyntrura > Callyntrura sp. NNG-2020. The sequence goes on from JAHZNE010006935.1 coordinate 6,810, forward strand.
GGCGACCCAAACCAGCCCAGAGGGCAATTCTCGCACAAAGCCAAAGTAAAGTTTCGCAGCCCCGAGATCCAGTCATGTAGATTTCGCAGCCTAACTTATGGAGCATTACGTAATACATGTAGTAGTATTGTATCCCATTTTCGTACGATTACTATTGTATACGCCATAATATCAATGGAGTTTTCCCTTTCCCTAATTTGGCTTCCGTGAAACTTTATACTACTAAAATTATAATTTTCCCAGTAAAAGGACTTCTAATTTAATACATACTTACGTACCACATACCTGTATCAACCTGCTATTCATCAAGCTAAAAGAATTTAAAAAATGTTAATGAAAGCGGCGGGGGGAGTTAAGAAAAGCTCACGTAAGCAATAAAGGCTTCATTTCTGTTAATCAAGAAAATGTTGGGTTTGGTATCTTCTTTTAGCAGGAAATTCATCGAAAGTTTTCTATTCAAAACTGAAATCAAGAGCGAACCGAAGTCAATGATAGAAGGAATCTTGCATTCAACAAGTTTTATAGTCAAGTCGTTTTCGGGTTCAGTCACAGTCGTAACTCTGCTTTTCATTTGCTGGCAGAAAAAGATCACACCACATCTTGGTCGTGCCCAGCAAGCGTGTTAGCAAAAAAAAGATAATAGCAACATTCGGCACTGTAAAGCATGATAGACTTTTGCAAGAAATGAGAATTCTAACGTAGCCAGGGTCATAGGCAAATGTACGCCGCAGTCGACTACACCAGACAGAATGTATAATTTTTTTGTTTCATTCAAGTCCAAATGCAAAGGTAGAGTACAACCAAATGTAAGCAGCATGTGTAGTAGTAACGTGTCACATTGATATGACAGTCAACAGCGAACTGAACGGTCTGTTAGCCCTAGCCCCAGCTTCCTACACAAGCAACCCAACGAATGTAGACAAAAAAGAAAATGTTTTGAGATGAAAAAATCATTTTGCAAAGTATGGGAAAAAGTAGCAATGGAACGTGTCATGATACGATCCATTGTAAAAAAAATATGAGTGGAAGTGAGTTGGCTTAAATAAAATAATCAACCACACTACATTGGCGGTTGACGCTTATGCTTGGAGTGTCTGCGAAAGATGAAATACAACATGTATTATAGCATGTATTATGCTGTGAACTCTGTACTTTTCGTACTGAAATTTATTCTTTCGGTTCTCCAGTAAGACAACATTTATGTATGTTAATTAATACTAATATGTAGTAAGATTATGCCTTCTACATACTCACCAATATATTCATCATCGCGGTTTTATCACAAAATCTTTCGCTGGCAAAAATAATGAGCTGCTCTATATTATTTCCATAATAATCAATATATCAATGAAAATTTTGACTTTTGTGAATGATATAATTACGCAAATGGCATTTGGTTGTACTGTACACACATTAAAACCTAAAATAAAGCAGTGAACTTAATGAAAATTCAAATGCAGCATATTATTAGAGGAGCCATTGTATTTTAGGTTTTAATTTGTCTTCAACCACCAACGCCATTGTATACAATTAATATTTAAAACATTTTCTTCTCTAAAATCACATATAAATGATTCAATATTAAATTATATTTTTTATTTATTATCATCTAACAGATTCAAACGGAAACAAGTTCTTTAACGTATACACAAGTATAGAAGTAGATAATTTATGTAATCAGTAAAATCATTTCGTAATATAATTGTTGTAAATAAGTCGTTAGAGTTAATATGATATATAATCAATTACAATTTGTAAAATTTTCCGACATGAAATTAATTCATATACTTAGCAGTTAAAGTACATGATTTCCAGCTATAACGTTTCGCCATTTAGTTATTAAGACTAATCAATCTAAGCTATCTAAATTGTAATTGTAATCCCTAATAACTAGTTTTAATTTTTGCAAGTAGTTACCTTACACTGATAATAAATGCTAAATTCCACAGTCCATCAAGATGAAATGCAATGCACATATTGATATCGTTGTAATTGAATGACAAATGACAATTTTATAGGAATCATCTTAAGGTAGTTCCAATTCTCTGAAATAACGTCGACAAAATAATGCTGCGTCGTTGGGAGGTAGGTCACCAGTATCCATACTTTCAAAGTCATCATTGCAACGGTATTTGCTGTAAACATCACGGTAGTCCTTATCCAAACCATAGCCATCTGTAAAATAACCAAATAAGCATATTATATTGCAACAAAAAAGGACATTTCTGTATATTTAGCCATGCAAAGACGTTTTCAATGACTGACGACAATAACATAATCACTTTGCTGAAGAAAGTACATATATGAAACTAAAACAAATAGCAAAATTCGCCAACATTTAACCTTTCATTTAAGCTAAGACAACAGTACTGATACATATATAGTAGCCATATTTTAGCATTCTAATATATCACAAAGTATCTTAACACAGAAACACATGAACATTAGTGAAGGTGAACAATTTTTACCTTGAATATTTTGCGAAACTCTGTGAGCTGAGTGGCAATGAAAGCAACAAGCAACAATAATGTTTTTATTTTTCATTTTTGTCAAAACACTCGACTCGACAACACCAAACCAAGCGATGTATGAAGGTTGGAATTTTTAAGATGTGAATCTAACAGTATCAAATGAAAAGTACTTACAAGCTTCGACTGATTCCCGACCTGCAGCAACCAGAGAAAGAAACAAGACATCCCGATAAGTTGGAAAGTGTCTTGTGTTTGATTGCTTATGGTAGTGATACAGTAACTGAGGACAGACTTGTGACAGGTTTCCTCCTTGAGTTGCTTTTATGAGACTGTTCATTAACCTAAAATAATGAAGAGCAAAATGATTAATGATTCCCATAAAAAAGTTTATAACGGATCGAATATAATATGGCAATATAATTAGTCAATTATATTAATACTTACTTTATTAAATTATTGTCAATGGGGATCCGTTCTTCGCTGTCAACCCCTTTCTGCTCATCTCTTTCACCCTTACTCTCTCTTTCCTTATTTTTGAGCCAAAGAATATAGAGAGGCATGGTGTATTCAGAATGAAACTTGTTGTTGTCCCACTTACATTTCACTGAAACATTTCGATGATCCGCAGATGTCCATGAAGGATGAATACTGAAATCCACCAATTCTAACTCTTCATGTTCACCTGCTTCTGTTGAGCTGGTGGTTCCCTTATTGTCCTCTTTAGAATCCGTAATGTCTCCTTTCTTACGCGATATTTTTTTACTTGGAAGCACTGTCTTGGCATTTAAGCACAATCCTTTGATATGACTAGTTAAATTCGCCCGATGAAAGAACCACACTAGATTCCAATAAATTATAGGATGTTCATCAACAAATTTTGGCTGTACTAAACTAGTGTCTCCCTCATGGTCCAAAACATTTTCTAATTCTTTCCTAAGCACTAAAGGACTAAGATAAGGAACTAAAATAGGGTCTCCACATACTCCTTCCACTTTTGTATGAACAGGCTGATGGTGATGTGCTGCTACATGTAAGGAAATGTTTCCTGATTCAGGTGCTGGTGTGGCATCATTTTCTGATGACGTCTGCCCACCACCCGAAGATGGTTTGTTAGGTTCATTAGGATCCGGACTATTTCGCCTACTTCTTTGCAATTCTTCGATCACCCCTAAAGGATCTAGCGTCAACTCTTCCTTCTTCCCTAACGTTTCTACTTCCGTACTAGCAGCAGGTGTCTCGTCTTGTTCCTGATTGGTTTCTGCGATAACTATTTCCGCGATGTCTGTGTTGCACTCCTTTTTCTCGTGAGACTTGATATTTACAGGTGGATTCATTACAGAGGGCCGCCTTGAAAGGTTAGCCGTGCTATACATACTCTCTAAGCTTGATGCTGATGTTAAAGGAAAAATTTGTGACAATGGTAGATGGCGGTAATCAGTTAAGGTTACCTCCATAAAAGGTACAGCCCACTTTTTACAATGGGGACATCTAAACAACATAAATAATAATAACAAAATGAATAATACAATTATTTTTGTGACAGTATAAACTATTATTTGTACTATAACTTTATAGAAAAAAAAGTAAATATCAGCACCTGGTATTGAGATTCGAATCTTCAGCTGTCCATCCGGCCATAATCTCTTCATCGAACAGAAGTGAGTTACAACTGTGACATTTAGAACATGTCGTCATACTAATCTCTACTGCTACTGGTCGGGAGTGATCCTTTCGGACAACATTACCTTTGGTATTATCAACCATCAGGAGAGATTGGGTCGAGTTTGACAATGGGGTATCTAATAAAACACACAAATATACAATCTTACATTATCTTATCTTCACAGTGCGTCTGCACACACATTTTAACACCAAACTAAAAAAATCCATTTTTACCATGATGACTAAGACCATATCCCATGTCGGCACTAGCAAAGCTTGCTCTCGTCGAAGCTGGTTCGGTTGTGAGTAACTTATCGAGGTATGATTCAGACACACTTGCCCAGTCATTTACGGCTGGTTCACACCCTTCACAGTCACTGAGGTCACCAGGTTCTCTGTAAACATCAACATTCCTTCTTTAAAATTGGCACAAGTTGAAAAAAAATTTAATGTTTATTACATCTGTAATCAAATATCCTTAAAAAATTACCCAAATGGTCCATTCTTTTGGACTGGGGTATTGTTATTAACCACTTCTTTCAATTCTTCAATTTTATTTTTCATTGTGACAGTTGCTGAAGCCTTAAATTGATTAAAACCTTCCATTAAGGCTTCGGCCTTCTTTCCGCCAATTGTAGATTCAATTAATGATGTTCCAGCTTTGCGCAAACTTAGCCGTCCAGGACTGTAACGACTGTAAATACATTTCAGCATGTTTACAAATTTAATTATCCTGTTTTCAAAAAAAATCACAGAAAATATATGGAATTATTTCTGCATTACCCAAAAGGATTCTTTAAACTGGAACTGATTGCTGATAAACTAGGAACAACAGGTGTGCTATTCCCACTTCCAAATTTTTCGTCTGACTGACTGTCTAACCCCCCTCCAGCCCCACTAATGCCTGTTATTGTTGAGTAGTTTGGCAGTGTACTGGAACGATGAAATGCCTTAGTACCCGTATTTCCCCCTTGATTACCTTCTACCCTATCAATTATGTAACCTCCTATTTGCCCTTCACTACACGTTCTTTTTGGAGAGTCGGTCGTAATTCTTTCGATTCTTAAATCATTGACACTAGAACCACCAGGGTGTGCAGAAACCACTGTAAACTTTTTGTTTCCAATTTTATGTTCTACTGGACTGCAAGGATCACTCAGAGCACCCAACGGGTCGTTCTGCGTAACAGGAGTTCTTGCAGGGCTACATGGAGTAGGTTCACGACTGACTTCCTTACTACTGTTATCCCTAATTAGTAAGGAAGGAGAGCGAGGTTGATTAAAATTGATAGGGCGTAAAGTATCTTGATAACTCTCGTCCTCTTCTCCATTTACAGGTGTTTCTTCCCTAACTCCCCTTTCACCAGGAGCTCCACGACTGGGTTCCTCATAAAACTGATTGACTTTTCCCTCCAATGAACTGTTGGATTCAGCGCTGCCGGAACGTTGGACAGGTCCATTTTCTTGACCAGCCACCGATACTCTGTTTCCTCCATCTACAGATGACGTAATATTCCCATTTACCACGTTTTGCTTTTTTTGTTCCTCCGCAATCAGATCTTCCTTTAACTCCTTCAGCTTAGACATGATTTGAGTATCATTTCCAAAGCTAACGGAACGTAGCAAACGTAACGTGTTTGCACTTTTTCCATCCTCACTCTCATCATCAAAATTTAGCCGACGAGTAGTACTTCGTAAGCCACCACCGGATTCATCAAATTCGTCTTCGTCGTCATCGTATTCACTCTGTCGATGTCTAGGAGAATATTCTGGCTGATAACCAGTAATCATCAGTGATGCCGGACTGTAGTAGCTGGTTTCAGCTGCATAAGATGCGACATTAGCTAATCCTGTCATCCCAGATCGTACCCACTGATCTAAACTTTTACCCATTTGTCCCCAAAATTTGGCAGATTTGGCGGACTTAGAGTTGTGATGTTGAGATATTTCTGTTTCTTCAGTTTCTCGATCATCATAATCCGTATCTGAAGGTGGCTTTTGTTCCGTCATTGAACCGTATCCAATATCTGAGGAAGAGCTAATCCTTGTTGGGACAGAAGTTGTAGCGACACTCGTGGTTTCCGAATCACTTTGACTTTTACCATTATTATATGAGGTGATATTTGCTGCGTTTCCTCCCTGCGGATGAAGTGGTGGTATTGTGGGCGATGTTTTTGAATTTAAATTTCTATTGTGCATTTGATTTTGTGAGTCTAAAGATGTTCCACTCCCTGTTGAAATTCTATCTACATCATCTGTAGAGTGTGACAACTGACGACGATTTCTGATATGGTGCTGCTTACCCGCCGCACGGAATTGAGCTACTCCGACAATAACATTTCTGTAAATTTAATTTGTCAGTTAATTATTGATATTTGATGAAAACTTAACTATTATAAAACATAATTAGTTCAGCTGTGCGTACCGCAGTTTATTCCACATAAGTTGACTAGAATTGCTAACATTTGAGGGCCACTGAGCCTCCAAAACAGCCTTGTTGTAAAAACCATATGTCATAGCGTTTGGCGTAATTCCGCAACGTTTCATTTCAAATAGAACCTTACCACGAAAGAAAAAATATATTGAATATCAGAAACATTGATAATGTTTTATTGATAATAGGTCAAAAATACTTCTTTGAAACTCACCTTTACTGCTACGAGAGGCTGACTATATATACCACAAAGCTGCATAACAACTCTGTAACAGACTTCGTCCGCAGGATGAATTTTTGTTTTGGACATTCGGACTAGTGTTTCATGAGCTAAACAGAGAGCCATATGCTTCGACGTCGTCACACTTACGTAGCTTGGCAAATGTATGAACCATAAACTGCAAGAAAGAAGCCAATATAATGAATAAACTGTCTTTCGCACATTAAAATTAAAAAGATGTCATTCCACATTTCATACCTATAACAGGTAGAGAGAAGATATTTTGCCCACAGATGAGGGTTTTCCGAATATTTCTTTGCATTTTTCTGTGCTGACTTTATTTCCTGTTTCGTTCTCCGTGCGATCGGACTTCCGGGAGCAGACATGTCACTGTCTTTAAGGACGCGATTTAAAGCTTCGGATTTCGGTTTTACAGCACCAAACAAAGTGTCCTGAAGTTGAAATATTCCGTTATATGAGTATTTTACATTTGCGGGAAGGCCAGTTGCTTCAGGGGGCATAACAAAAACTGTCCTTTCACTTTGGTTACTTTCATTGACATCAACTAATTTTACATTTTCACCATCATCAGAAGCGTCCATCTGAAGAATATAAATAAATATTTTTAATTGAAATAGTCAAGCTAAAACTAATTCCAGCAGATTTAATACCTTCGCATTTGTTAATTAACTCTAGAAATTTTAAATAAAGGTATACCTTATCAATGCATTCATCAAAAAATTCTAAGCAGGCGTCTTGATCAGATACAAAAGACCGTTCTTCAATGAATCGAAAAAACATTTGTGTTTTTAACATTAGCTGGTAAAATTTGTGAAAATTTTTATCTCTTGATCGCAGAAATGCCTGTAAATGGAAAAGCAATATTTAATGACATCATACATAGAATATCATATGATAATTTTGAAGTGTTTGACGACGTCTTACTTGAAAATCAAAAAGTGAGGATGCATCAGTCGCACCTACTGTTGGTGCTTTAGTAATCGGCAACAGATATGATCGGTAACCTTTCAAAATGCTCGTCGTAAAACGTAAAAACGCTTCTTGAATCTCCATTTCAACCAGCCGCTGTGAAAATCAAATGACATTCAGTTCAGTTGACATCAGCGTGTTCGCTGCAATTTAAATTAGTAAATGTCTATGACTATGTCCAATACCTCTTTTCTTTTTAACTGAAAATCAATGTCGACTATATCATTTTCACTTCTATTTTTTGCCGCCGAACGACTCTGCGCGGCCATATGGTCTAGTACCATCTTCAGTTGCTCTAAATTCTGTCTTAATATCTTTGCTGGTTTTTTCGGTAACAGTTTGACATTCAAATATGGACGTCGGTCTTCACTCCTACAAAATCAAAGGAAATTCCATAATTTCTAAACTTTATTAAGAAAAGTATTAATCTTTTGTGGTGCACTTACACAGTAATTGTTGTAGTATCAAGATCTATACATGTAACGTCGTTGGGTGGTTCATATAAATCAAAGAATCTAGAATCCACTCCAATTAAAAAAGGAACAGGCGCTTGTAAAACGGCACATAGTCCTAAAGGACACAAGGGTATATAAGGACACTGCCAACGGAAAGGGAAAATCAGCTGAAAATAGTACAATAAATAACATTAAATTTTGTTCAGCACAGTACGTTCTCAGTATTCATGTAAATTTCATGCAAAAATCATACCACTGAAACTGCTTCCGCTACCGCTGTTAGTATGTCCGGTCTCAATGAATGAATAAGAAGTTTCTGTTCCGTAATTACCAACAACAGGACCATAAGGCAATTATCAGGACCTAAATTTGTCAACATCTGACGAAAAGATGCCCCGCTTTTTGGTAAGGGAGAATCATGAGAATGCGACAAAAGCAAATTTTGTGTGGCTGAAAGTTGCATTAAAATATGCGGTCTTTGTGGAGATGGGACAGGTACTTCCTCTAAAAGATGGGCTATGTACCTAAAATTTATAAACAGTAAAGTTTTTAAAACCATATTTAAGAGATTTCCGTAAACCAAAGAAAAATGTTTTACCTCTCAACAGGTACATCATGTGATCCATTTTTTACCATCCAGTTTAGATAATAAAGAAATGTCCTAAATGCGTCGAAAAATGAGTAGTGGGACAAGAAACATATACACTTATTCACATGAACACGTTTATCGCTTTTGTCCCCCGGAAGGACGATGCCTAATGCAACTCTTTGATCTTGTGTTAACTTTTCCTCTGGATACGATACACATCACAACCCATCTGAAATTTCATAAAAATCAATATTCAAAATATAAAACAATAAAAACTTTACATTTAATACCATTTATAAAAGTGCACAATAAACATACCATTCCTTTATTGAGGTTTTTAGGAATTATGCAAAATGCATGCGGTGGCCGTTCTCCTTTATTTTGAAAAATAACACACACATCCGTCACAACAAGTTCATTGCACGGCATATTATCTGCTGCTCTCCTAAACGTTAATAATGTTCGGGCACTTGTGTTGTTAACATTTGCGTCACGCCCACCAGGGGTTGAGATGATAACTTCAGCATCTGGTAAAAGTCTCTCCTTTCCATCATACATAACACTAGAGGTTCAGTAAAACAGTTCAGGGTTACGACTTTTGTCTTTTCAAAGTAGCATTTGTAGTTGTAGTATTTTGTAATATCGCAGCGCTCATATTTACCCAATATCTACAAGTGGTGGTTTGTCCCTGCCGCGTCTGTAGCATAGAAATACTTCGGGGCTCCTCAAACTACCACTGTTTAAATTTGCAGGGTATCCTAAATGAACGAAATCATCACATCTTTCGTAAGTCCAAAACTACAAAAGTATGTAAATTCATTTTAAAGTTAAAGGAATTCCGGAAGAAATCTTCCTTACCTAATGGAGTCTTGTCGATGCATTGGAAGCCCCGAGGGACGCTTTCGAATGCAGGAAATATAACGGATATATCCTGTCAAAGCGGGACAAAAGTCAAGTTTAAAATATAAGTTTATTCTGGCCTTTTGTTAACTATATAATAATATATTAATAAAACGCATTTGTTTTTTACCGTTATTGGTTCAAAATTTTTGCAATTAGGGTTAAGCCCTTCACAAAGATCGTCATCAACGGGTTCTGGATTTTCAGGAAGACCAGCGACTACAAAGTAGTCCGCTACTGGCGCCCCTCTCTCCTCCATGATGCTGATTAGTAACGTATATGTATATTTTACGAATTCATGTAAAACGACAACTTCCACCAACCTTCCACTATCACTAATAACTGACGAAAATAACTTTGGTATGGACAAAGTGTTTAATTTCCAAATCTGTTTCTTCGCTTAATGTTGAAATGTTCATATGAAAGTTCTTATCCGTTCTCCATTGTACATCTTTCTCTATTCTTTTTCTCCAAATATCACAAATGTTTCCATCCCCGCATTGTAAAACCGTGTTTTTCAGGATATCACTCCAATTATTACACTGCAATTGATAATTGTGGACCAGTTCAATCTTCGTCCAACTAGTCGCTAGTTGCTAGTTGTAGCTCCAGAGTCAGCACAATTTATCATACATCATTCCTGGAAGTGAAAACAATTGATATTATCAGTAAACAACAAACCATAAAAACAAGTATAATTTACGATACTGTTCGTATCTACCCTATAGTCTATTATAAGCGCGAGTCTTTTCAAGAACATTCACATAAGATTCATTACAATCCTGGAATACCACAGCAATCCAATATTGCATTTAACGTTATTCATAATCTTTATGAAATTATGGACTAGTTTAAGACTACATTTTTAGCACAGGGATTTAGCAAGAAGCTGTTCAAGTAGGCGTGGTTGGGCTAATTGCTATTTGAAACCAGTTAGCGCCAATAGCACTAAGAAAATATGATTTATATTCAAGTTGTGAGAGAACAAACTCCATTATGACGTGAGAAGCTGACAATACTACAATACTAAATATGAAATGTACAAATTTGTAAGCATTTTTCTTTCTTTATGAGTGTGCATTTTCTATTTTTACTTTCAACTTTGCCGTTATAAATCATTAAAACGCTACCTATTCAGTCAAAGATATTTTCCCGTTATAATCCATACATACACATCGTGATTTCATACAATTGTCCGTTGAGGAAAGGGAAACTAAAACTTAATTGAATGCACAGACCGCAAACAAACCTTATATCCACAAATACAAAACATGATTATCATGATCGTACAAGATGCATAAAGCAATGGGGACAACGAATGTTTAATATTGCTTATCACTTTATCACTTTGTTTGTACAACAGCTGACAAATCTCCAGTGTCACATATATCTCCGTCCCGTGAGGCGAGAACACCTACCACCTACATCACCCACATACATCTAATGCCAATTGTTGTTCCGGAATAACAAGAATGATTCATTCCCTAAAACACTTGAGTGTGTGTGAAGCAGGAGTGGGTGACACCTCTACAACTACACTACTGCCATTTTATGAGCGATCAACTTATTTGTTAACCGATGATAATACTTATTACAAGATTAAAACGAAACGCCGTAATTAAAAAGTACGTATATATGATATGTTTAACCGTGTACTTGTCACTTGCTTGCCCGAGGTTGCGATCACTGATCACTAATCACAACTACTTGCCACGCCATATAATGAAATGAATGACTAAATAGTAATGATTAGTGGTAGTATGAGTAACAGTTTGATTTTTATATTTAAAAAATCTTCTGACAAACAAACCAATTTGTAACCCACTTTAAACGTTTAAATATCACTAGCAAATGTAAATAATTCACGAAATCCCGGATGGATGGACAACGAAACCAAAGTTAGCAGAAGCAGAATTACTAATCGTAAGTACAACCCGTTAACAGATGCAATTATAACTTGTGGGAGTAACTTTACACGGCCAGTAAATTGAAGCTCACAACTCACAACTACATTACGACTCGCAGCCAAAACATTCGGAATACGAATCGGACTTATTTAATGACAAAAAACAATCAGCTATTATTATAGTCCCGTGTACCAAGAAGTACGAGCAACGACATGAGTAAAAGCTCGCCATTCGTGCGTAGCACTAAATGGAACATCAGCTAACAGTGATAGTCAGAAACAATAACTCAATCAAACGTTACATTCCAATATACAATGCGCGTACCTCTTTTGTCTTTTGTTGTTCCAGGAAAGTGTTATTTATTATCATAGTCAATAGTTTACTTGATACTTTTGTTTCAAGTAATCAATCATATAACAAAGTAAATTGATGGTGAAGCAGTGAAGATACTATCAGCTATCGATTATCGTTTGTTGATATATTATTTAATTTTAATGCTTTGTTCATAGCAATTTATCAAAATCTAACGCATAAATTTTAACGATATAATACCGTAATCTACCATAAAATCACAAAATTCACAACCCTCCTTATAAAATTTGTAACAATGTGTATTGCCCTGATTCTAAAAAGATTTAGATACTTGAAAAATTAGCTTGACAGCATGTGAATACCCAATCTCTGTGAATGAATGAAATAGAATACTGCTGGCACTTGGCACAGCAGTAACTTTAATTATATCAGAGGGGCTTTTTTAGTGTAACATTCAACATTAACTGTGTAAATGTAGTATCGTCAAAATATACAAATAAATTACTATCACGAAACGCTGCGTTTTCTGTTTGAGTATTATTGCCTAAAATAGGTACAATATACTATTATTTATGCACCACTAATCGTAAACACCTCTTTATTTTTCGAGACTAAAATTCCACCACGTATTACAGTATTTTTTCGAGTTACAGATTTAAACTTGCGTGTGTCGTCGTCGTACGATGCAAAATTTTTGCTTTTATGTGGCAATAATAAAAATTACTTTTATCATCATCATGAGCCAGTTATAAAAACGTAATAAGAAAGATGATAAAGATGAGTGATACAACTGCGAAAATTTAACAAGAGCTCAGCATCACACGAGATTACACAAACACATAGACGACGACAGTGGGGAGAGAATTTTTTTCTTCTTTCTTTTCTGCTGCTGTTTTTGTTATTATTATGCCGTTGTTCCTCTCTGCTGCTGCTGCTGTGCCTGTTGTGTTGCTGCTTGAGAGAAGTGTGAGTGAGTGTGACTTGCTGGATTTTGGATGATCTCATTCAATTCATCTATCTCACTAAAAGGGCAAGTTATTATGCCTTTGCCCTGTGTGAACGAAGCAGAGAGCAGCAGCAGCAGCAGAGTAGTAAAACTAAAGATGGAGATAGGGAGAACTGTATATGTGCATATGTGATATCATGTTATTACTGGTTGCAATAATACGAACGCCGAAGTGGATATAAACTCTACGGCAGGAGATTTAATACACACAAAAAGTTTAAAACAGTTCATAGATAGTGGAGGAGTGGAGTATTATAAATACTTGTGTTGGAGAGTGCATTGTAAGACTCATTGCAGTAATTATTATCATAATAATAATAACTGCACTGCTACTACATATTATATTAATGCTGAACAAATTCTGTTACAAAAGTATTACGGTGGCAGCGGTGTGGTCATGATGATGATGACGATGATGACGATGAGATGGTTAGACTTTCTGAATGGTGGTGTAAAATATAATATGGTCTTTCTTGATGTAACTATTTTGTCCCTTTTTGCCTTGTGCGAATTGTGGAGTTGGTTTGAGACAAGCACTACTGACTACTGGCACTTGTACACATACACACACACACGGTCGAACGACTGACTTGGCTCTGATGCGCGAGAAGCGAGAGAGCTGCTGGGTAAAGGGATACAATGATTTCGTGAAACGAAGAAACGATATGTGTGCATGCTACAAAATTGTGATACAACAACGACAATGACGACGACGACGACGATACAACAACACAGCCTAAATGAAAGGTGCATAAAATAAAATATGGTATTATGGAGTTGGGAAATGGGTTCTTGGGAATATGGGAACATGTCTTGTTGTTTGTTATTACCGAAATCGCCTGATGATGACTAGGACCATGCCATTTTAAGTGCACAGGATAATACATAATGTAATACGTATACACACACCTGGCTGGCTGTTGATGAAGATTTGCCTTTTTACTAAAAACTGGCTACTCGTCTCCTGCTTACCTGCCTGCACCCATCAAAATAAATTACCTACTCCACGAAAAAACGGCACCACTCCATATACTGTAATGCTGGTGCACGCTCAACTGCTTGCTAGTGTTAAATTTTACAAAACATTCTCTCCGTACATTGATGTCCATATTTTGCATGTACATGATCATCAATGTGCTCAGTACAATTCTAATAATATTCCGAAAATACATGGTGATGCTAATGCAGGTAGGTAATCAGGACAAAAAGAAACGTCTTGGTACATACATACGTATGTATGCATAGGTATTAGGTTCATTGTTCATGAAATGTGAATTTGAAGTGAAGCGAGCGTTTTCTGCTTGCAACAGCACATGTACACGGCGTCATATGTAAATACCTAAAAAGACCTTTAGTCATGTTTCACTCCACAACACGCACGTACACACACATATACACCTTTAAGTTTTTTACTACATTCATTAATCCTACCAAAAAACTACTTTGCATGACGCAAAGTGCACTTAACTCTAGTAAGTACGTAAGAGAAGAAAAATGATTGCCGAAAAATATAGCGTGTTTTTTGCCTGTTGTGTAGAGGATGATGATGATGATATGATGACGGCGAAAAAGTGCCAAACCCAACGAACAAATCAAGTTAGGGAAAAATTAGTTGGGATTGGATAGTTTATGAATATGTATGATTCTTTCCGTATGTCGCAAATTAACTATTGGTATGGCAGTTTTAGCGCATCTTTGCTGCTGTGAGTACGGCTTCGTGACAAAAAAGGGAGATTACAGGCACAGAATAAAAGGTTTCTGGGGGAGGATGGGTCGTGTGGTGCCAAATGGTGATGCATTGAACGACACCTATGTGACTTTGTCACTGACTGTACTAATTATGAAAATGTTTATCTTATTTTTTTAAACATTACCAAACAACCTCTGTCCAAGTATTCATAAATACGGAGAGGAGAGATGCATTCCAACAGCCGCAAGACAAAGCACTGTGTTCCCGTTCCTAACTCAATTTTCGTGATGCCGTGTGAAGATAAGGTCACACTCTTTAAACACACCACCCATTTCACGCTCCTATTTAGAGACGGATGAGAAAAACAAGCGCACAGAGAGAAGCACGCCTTTTCACTCTAGGCAATCTGCAATAACCCAACTACAAAAACTATCACCGCACCAGAAGCCGTCCAGGAAGGAAATGAGAAAAAAAGGTCTCTGGTATCAATAGCATCTGGCTTATTTTTCCTTTCTATCTAACCCTAACCTAACCATATTCTTTTGTAAATTAGTATCATCGCATTAGACATGTATCAAGTATTATGTATTCAGATAGAATCTACTAGTCACTTGCTATTTTGTTGTTTGTCTCTTCCATTCCACAACAGTCACAGAGATATAACAGAAAAAACGGAGAAATGCTTGGGATAGGTGTGTATCCATTAGGTATATTGCTTCTCCTTTTCCCTCTTTGCTGACGTGAAAGCAGCAGATGTACAATAAATTGAGCAATTTCACTACATTTTACTCTGCTTTCCTTCCATTTCAATTCAAACTTTCATGAGAAAAACTCAGTCAACAGCAGCATAGTTGGAGTTTGTCCTGTTCATGTCATTTGATTCTATTTGAATGATACGCCAATTGCAAAACCCCGAAAAACCGTGTCGAGTGCAGGATAATGTACATAATGCTTCATATTTTACGTGCGTACATGGAGTAAAAATTTTGTTACATTTTGCAAGCATGCAGAAAAACTACCATTTATTTTTTTGGCAGAGACAAGTGCTGCTGCACGCAGTTACGGGAAAATGGGTTTTTGGGAATCCATGAAATACCACACACCACACTGCAATTCAAAAAGGAGGAGTAGCTTCTTGTCTTTCGCCATTTATTGCCTACATACTCAAAGGACGGGAAAGGTTAAGGTAAAGAACGAATCATTACTTTATGAACCTGCCTATATATAAAAAAAAGTTTGGCCAGAAACCAGAACGGTGCAAGCAAATTGCAGATGTGTATTAAAATGAACTGGAGAACGGAAGGGAAAGGGCCTATCCATCCATTATAGCCACATTTCCACTTGCATACACTCTATCATCATCTTTTTTATATTTATGGCCATGAGAAAAAGATCGTGCTTGGTTAGTATCACTATAACTTTAGTCTCGGTCACAAAAGTAAACACGAACGCTACCATTTACCAAAACGAAAGGAGGGCAATATATACAGCAGTGAGTTGGCTTTTACTCTTGTATATCTTTATATCATCGTGGAGAAAATTATACTGCTACTGGGTTTCCCTTTCTTTCTCTTTTCGCAATGACTTTTATACGTTACAACAACTTTCCATGGTTTAGTGTATATGCATTTCTTATATGGAAGTTTAGCAGACTGACGGAAGCTTGTAAAAACAAACAATTTTCTGTGACAATAATAGTGACTTGTGTGTTTATATCGGTCTTGTTGGTCAATCGCAACGCAAGTATTACTTCATATTTTCCTAAAGGGAAAATGTAAATATAGGCATGTACGGTATTTGAATTCAGGGACAAAGTTGGACAGGAGAAATGAGCAGCTTAGTTAGAGACAGCATGTCTGTATTACTCACAATGTAAACTTGACGTTTCAGCGCAAAAACCAATACTCTGTGTGGTAGGCATATGCTCGTATTTACAGAGTTTGAGTGAATCACCTTGCCCAGGGAGGGATTCCCATTTATCGGATTTCTCGGACTCGGTGACTAAATTTTTAGCTGGTATAACTGTAACTGTAACACGTAAAAACATCAGATAATCGAACGGTTTATTGTTTCGTTCCAGCAAAACACCGAGTGTCGAACGTTTAGAATACGTAACAAACAATCATTGTTTACTTTGTTACTTACTATTTTGTATGTAAATATTAGTTGAGCATATCCATATTCAAATACAAACCTACATGTATCTAGAAATGAAATATCTTTACTTCTCTTTTAACACTGTAATAAATGCAGAAGTCAGAAATTGGGTACGGATAAGTAGTGTAGTGCCATTGCATTGTTAAATTCAGTGTGGCATGTATGTAGTAAACTGTCTCTAAAAGTAATAAGTAAGCACTGCAATTGGCAACAAACATGAAACCGAATGTCCAGCTGCGGAATCCACAAAAGATTATTGCAGACATTTCCTTTTTCGTACACATGACGTAAGCATGGCGCCATGGTCCTGTCTTGTTAAAAATGTCCCATGAATTAAAAAATGCACATTTCTGTAACATTTTTCCAGTGACAACAAATTTCATACTACCCATGTCTGTTTTTATACATGTGAATATGTGATGCAGTTCAGGAAGTAATGAACAAAGTCAATAACTTCATATATGGTATTGGTTAAACCGCAATAATTTTGTGTTTTTGGCAGTCATGCTTATCATTTCTTCATTTTTTTGCGAAGTTCACTAAAATGCCCTTACAACTATCACCATAACATCAATGGGACTATCGTACGTTCACCTACTTTATAAAACTTTTACTATATATTTACACCTTGATTTCGGAACGAGCGTTTATTAAAA
>JAHZNE010006936.1:0-20919 GCA_027744055.1 Callyntrura sp. NNG-2020
GATATTGTCTCTCTCTGCAGAATATTGCGGAAAAACCACATTGTCTTTATGTCTTTCCTTTCACGTATGTAGACATCTCTTGCAACACAATATACTTACATTTCGAAGAAGATGGTTGGTGAAAGAAAAGAAAAACAAAAGAAGTCAGTTACTGTATATTATGCTTCAGTATGGGAGGAGTACTACTGTACAATCACATTGTACATTCGTCCTTTGTCAGTCTAAATAAATAAACCCACGGAAGGGACGACAGGTTGTATATGCATATATATCTATAGCCAGAATAAGGGCAAGGGTGGAAGAACTCCTTCAAGTCACACTCACAAAACAAAGACACTCTCTTCCCAACAAAGAAAATAAATTCATTTTGTTTTCCTTTGTCTTCGCTCTCGTCATCTTTATTTTCCATTCCAGGTCGCTACAATGTTCTTCGATTAGTAATACACACACAGGAGCAAAATGCACATTGCGGGTTTTCAAAGTTGAGTTGCGTAGAATGTACAAAAAAAACTTTTGGGCATAACAATAACCGAAATTGTGAAGAACCACGATAAATCATGAGCTCATTAGTGTATAAAGTATTACATGCATTCTATACATATTATTTAACTTTCCAAATGCTATGCAGTGTAATTTTCAAGAGAACTTTTCCTTTGACAGGGGAACAGGTAATCGCAGAATTAACCGTGTCATATTTCTGAAAAATGTGTTTGAAGCGTTTCTTGAATTCAAATCGAGTGAAAAGTATATGTGGTGTGCATAAGAACATTACAATTACAAACTACAATAGAGGCCAATCATACTTTAAGCAGCGCGTCTAATTGACTACAAATTTAATTTTACTAATGGCTTATTGTTTGCTACACAAATGGTGGAAAGAAAAAAATATGCTTTATATTCCGTAGTAATTTCTTAATGCAGATACATACCCGTTTCAACTAGGTATCCATCATTTTCCAACTAAACAAACTACCAACGTATTTGACAACGCAGGCCCGATGGTGTGTGGTCGAGTTCCCGGTATGAAGAAATACCGCAAAGAGAAAGCAGCTGAACGTACACGTATTATCAATAATTCATTATTGATCGATCGATATTGATAAAAAAGTAAAGCTGGAAAATACTGAAAGTATGCCAGTTTCTAGCAGTTAGTCGTCAAATAAGGAACTGAACACATATCTTTCATGCTTTAACGGGAGAAGAACCACCATTTATTTTCTTTCAGTTCCTACGCAAACAATAAATTAAATAGTAGCACGAAAGAGAGGTTGGTGATGCAGGTGCGGTGTTTTTGGTCACAAGCAACTGTTCAATATTCTTAATATTGTTTTTCAAAAATATAGGGACATTTTGTGAAATGTGTGTATACTTACTTAGCATACAATATCGTTAAAGTCGTATCAGAACAGGGAGAGTCTAGTAAAACCAACATAATTGACTTGGACAAACATGTCACTCGTTTGACAAATACAAAAAAGCCTCCAGTAAAAAGGACAGGGCAACGTTTGCTGTTTGCAATTATGCGCGAAAGTCTGTCAATCTCACATTATCTAGGACTCCATCTTCATCAACTGGCATTCCCAAGTTAATTTATTTTTCTAGAAATGTTTTATTTCGATGTGCTCAAAGTTCAAAGAGATGAGAATATATGTGTTTGCATATAGCAGGTAATATTGTTTGACTCGTTGGTTGTGCTATTAATCGATAATAACCAAACCTTGTTTGTTGTCAACATTAGGTAGATTTAATACATGTTAGCATGTGTTTGTCAGGCCAGAAAACGTGGACTTTTGTAGGTCACCTGCTACTACTAGTAGTCGCCAGCCGTAGGCTGAGAGGGAAGCGCCCAAAAAAATACCACCACTTAAATATCATGCAGCACGAGCAAATGACAATAAATTATCGGGTGTGGAAAAATGGACCAAAACATTGCTATTATTAAAACTTAATGACCACACGGTGGTAACAGAACAAACTTCCGAACTAGCACCTAGCATCGCGCAGCTTTTAGGTGTTGCGAGGGCACCAACCAACAAAACCACCACCCTGTACTTGTGCCCAGCTCCAGCTTGACCACGAAATTAACCCATAATGTCAATTTGAAAACATTTATAGCAATGTATGGGGGAAAGGATGCAAACCCATATATATTTGAAGTTGCAGTATGGTTTGCCTTGAGTAATGCTGCTATTTCCATTGTCCATAACTATACATCACATTATGGAGACTGCCAACAAAACTCATCGTTCCTTCAACGGGGGAAACCGGCACGAAAATCTACTTTATGAGATGGGCATATACAGTGTATATCTTCCAAGGAGGCAATGCAACAACGGTGTCATCATTTATAATAGTCACCATCGTCATCATCACTATCGCCATTACCATCATCATCGCCCCCGGAAAAGTTAGCAAGCTGACACAAAACCCCAAAAACCACAGAACCAACTCCGCATCACTATAAACTAGGCTGCCTGCCTGCGTATCATTGAATGGTTACTGCATTGACACACACAGAACCACCATAGTCGCATTATACGATGACGATGATGTCCTTGGGGTTTGTATTTTTCTTTCGAGTCTTTATGTGTTCCACACTCTTTCCTTTATAGGATGGGCAATAATGCCATTTACTTAGGTTGTTATAGTAGGCATCTAGTTTTTGTCCCGTTGCTTGCAAACATCAGCCTCTCGGTTTCTTGTCCGTCCCCACACATACTACAGTAGCACAATTGATGTGCGTATAGGCACATGCTCCCATCATAATTTGATGGGTAAAAGCTTTTTCAATGATATTACAATTTAGCAGCTTAGAACAGAGCCATGGCGTGTGAGCACCATTTTCTTTGACGTAGAGGTAAGCTGTTTAGGCAGTTTAGTCACATACTTACATGATGTGTGTACCTGCATATGATGTAATTAGATATGAAGCACTTTTTAGTCAAATATGGGAGATATACGCATGAATGTAATGTATGTATAATATGTACTTTGTTCAACTATGAAAGTTCTCTGTGTGAGGTGAAATTAGTAATGGATTACTGTTTTCAGTCTTCCACCCATTCGGCCATTTTCACTGTGATCGATTACTTTTGACTGTTCAATATATCTTGGGTGCTTTCTCGATTATCCTATCGTCTTTTGAAGAGCAGGACAACAAACAGTATGTCTTCCGGGTGACAGAAATCATGAAATAATCGGAATGTCATGGCAGGAAACGTATGACAAAGACGACAAATTAGAGCAGCGGTTGGGAAAATACAGTTGGCGATTTCGAGAAATTACCAATGGACTTGAGGCGAAAACAAGACTGCGTTTTGTTTACATACATGCACTAGTTGTTGATAACGCTCTCAGAAGAGTTGTGGAATTTGTATTCTTGGTTCTGTTTCTTTGCAAGAGGTTCTGTGAAAGGGAAAAAGTATTCGGTTAAATTACATTAAGGAAAATGCATTAGATCCTTAGAAAGTTTTGGGGATAGAAGCTGTACGTAAAATGAATGCGTCCTCTACCTCTCCTGCGTCAATGAGCCATGCTTTACGAAGACGAAAGCAGGGAGGCCGGAAGGGAAGACATTGTAAATCGTCAAATGAACGACCTACCTAATAGGATTAGTTCTCTTTTGGTTGCACTATCTGCGTTTCTAAAGGATGTTAATGTAGGTTGGGGCATTTTGTGAAGGATGGTCTTTCATTGCCTTGAAAGAAGATAGACATTTCGACGAAGGAAACAATGGGGGAGACTGGTGACGCAGTTGTTCAGATTTATTTGTTAGGCGTTTTTGGTTCGACAGCAGTGGTAATGGACAAAACACAATAAAATAGTTTAGTGACTTACTTATTACTGTCTCTCAAGCATATATATGGTTGTCTAACTTAATATGTTGAAGGTCATTCTGCTTTCTCAGCGCCAACCAGTATCTGATATTTAACGTGAGCTTTTGTGTTTAGCAAGTTTTCTTGAAATCCTGTCATTCTTCTAAGCAAAGACTCTGATTTTGGATAATGAGTTGCGCTTGTAAATAAAAGTGAAACATTTCTCGTGATACTTTTGACATTAGAATGTTTCGTTCATTTAATATTAACACACATTTCAGAACTATGAACACTTCTCAACAATCTTACATTTGGATTTTTTGTTTTTTTTTTGAATCACTGACAGGATTAGAGGGCGACAATAAACGTCACACTTAAGAGACATGTAGGATACCGGCGTTAGGAAGAGTTGTTGTGTGCACAAAACATGACAAGTTTACAGCCTTTTTATTGATAAAATGGCAAACAACACGTCTTTACGAGTGAACATGAACTATGACATATTACACTACATTACGTATCGCTGCTTCGTAAAAATTGCCATCTTGTCTTGCGTATTACATTAAAAAATCAGAAGTCTCATTTATATTCCAGTTCCTGCTATAAGCTTCCTTTTACCGTAAATACGACTTTGTAGGCAGCCTACTTGCATTTTTCTCCACTTGGAAATAACACTGTCATCCAGAATAAGCTCGTAAATACAAATTTTGCATAATATAAACACATATAGGTGCGCCGACGGTAGACGCATATAAATTGTCAGTAATGCTTGAGTTGAATTTTTGGTGGTAAAATGAAAGCGTAAGCCATTTATGACTGCTCCACTTCACCAGGGAAAGACAACTTAACTGTCTGAAAACTGGACTGGCTGTACTCAATACATGCCTGTTATAGTGTCACATTTTAACGCAGCACGGCAAGAAAGCGGGAGTATAATGAAGGTACTTGCATGAGATGGTGCGATGTTGTGACACCTTGTCATATCCGTCTCGCACGGATAATATGACCATCAAAAGAGTTTTACGCTTTTTCCACCACCACCATATTTAGATTACATGTCGTTTTAAAACGTTTCGTGCTTGACGAGAACCTGGGTTGACTACATTTTTGTAAATATCAAATATCTATCTCCCAGATTTAGAATACGTGAAACACTGAAAGAACAAAATATTCTGAACATTTCATTATAAAACATCCGCGGTGCTATATGTAGTAGGTTTGTGTAGTTTTTTTCTCATTACTTCTTTACTTGTTTGTAACTCTTCGTTATCATATTATTATTATTAGCATCCCTTGTGCATACTTTCTCTCTATCTCTCTTTTCGCTTGCTTTCTAAATGTGAGGTAATTTCTCTTCTCAGCGGTGTACAAACTGCTTGATGCAGATTGGTGTAGTGTATGTAAACCTAAAATAGAAACAGCTTCAGGAGCAATATAGTTACATACTAGTTAGCTTGATAAATTTGTGTTACGTTATATCTCTGTAATTCTCCTTTTGTTCTACCGTTTCCCTTTGAAGCTTGCATACCACGCGGGTACATTTTATACATAAAAATGGGGAAACTCATTGATGTGTGTAGTTGGTAGTTCCCCCTTGCTCAGGGTAACCAAAGGATGAAAATGTCCAAGTTCGTGCTGTCCGTTATGGCTATAGACACGATAGTTGTCATGCCATTATTACGTGATACAATAGTTCCGTTAGACAGTTTTCAGCTCACGAAATGTAATCACGATATTGGGGTTTGAGTTAGACAGCGTATATGGGCATATATTTGTGCTATATTTATGACGCTATTATTAAGCTGTGTAGAAATGCGAGTCCCTCTTCCACACGGCTTCCAACACACCACCACCGCCGCCACCATAACTTGTATGCTCTTTTCTCCTCCTCGCGAATCCAATACCACTCCAACAAGATTTTCTCTTTGTAGAACTCCAGATTAATTGGTAACATTCATGAAATTATGTTTGGATTAATAGTATGCCAGCTTCCGACGGAAACAACGTTTTCACACCCTGTATGTACACAAATAACGCACACCTTCCGTCCTAGTTACAACCGCCACAACACCCTGGCGAGTTTGTCCATTATTGAGGGAAAATCTGCACATCATAGAGCGTCATTCATACGTACACTTTTCATGACGGGTCGATAACAACATGCAAACAACATTTACCCGCATATCGAAACTTCACACTATCTAATATACAAAATGAGTTCTCTCTCCTCTTGCTCCGCAGCACGTTCTTTTGCTTTATCTCTCTTCACGCGTACACAACAATATATTGTCACCAGGGATAATGGTAACGGACAGTGTGCAATTTTATGTATAAAAAGCAAGTGTCTTTCCGTTTTCATATTTCGTTACCTATGCAACTCACACCATTTTATTGGCATTGTTTAGTGATGCGCCCCACGTCAGAGAAAGTCCGTGATGTATTATTATTATGAGAGCTGAAAATGTCCCGAACTTGTGAGATTCCGTATATATAAAAAGGCGGCATCTCCCTCACACCCTCTTCTCGTTTCGTTTTCCTGACAAAAGCTTTCGTCACGCCTTGACTAGAAATAGTATAGTTGTTGATAATGAAATCGAAAGCAATATATAGCAATACAATAATTCAACCTGAAACGTGAATTCAAGATATTTCATATGAAACTTCATTCATTTCCTTTTATATTTTGTAGAGTTAATCCGACATTCCTTGCGTAGAATACCATAATTTATTGCTCTTTTTCCTTTACACGTGTCATTTATTGTTGTCAATTGATGTCACGTGTCACATTAACGTAGTGTGTACCAATATATGTATTATCTGTGTCTATAGACTATCGAAAGATGTATTTGTAGCCAAATATATCATAGTTGTTGTCTGTAACTAGAATTAGTTTGAGTATATATTACTACTACAACGTACATTATAGCTTTCATTTGTAAAACATTATTTACCTAAATATAACATTGTAACACTATTTCTTATACTTTTTGTGTCTTTTCCTGTAGATAGCTCCAATCTAGAAGTCCTGACCTGTAGCAAAAAGTGTCTGTGTATATAGTATCCATTTGTATCGTATCGCACCATGCCCCGTAAATAACTTATAAGTAGCCTGCTCAGCAGACTGTTCCCTTTTTACATCTTAACACAATACCACATCACATCACCACCTCCACCAACCACCATCACCAGCTTCTAACGACTTATGCCTCCTTACAGAGAAAAGTGTGTGACACCCCCTGTCTCCCTGTTATTATTGTTATTTGTGCTCTTCGTCTTCCTGAAATGATGTTGATATTATCATCAACTTCCACTACTACAGCTCGGACCGTATAATATTATATACATTTTATCCTCTCTAAAAGTATAGCCAAAGTGAGCAAAACATAAACTCTCTCTCTCTTGCCCAAAAGCTCTCAGCGTGTGATATTGCGTACCCACCCATGAACGTACAACTATAAAAAAAACTTTGAAATGACAACGACGGTACGGTTGTTGATGATGTTGAGCATTCTACCACGATGAAACTTTCTGTCATCATATAGTGTTATAACCCCTGTCCCAACTCGTATTTACCAATCCTTCTTTTTCATTGCTGATGTCTTTTTGTCCCCCTTTTTTTGTCCCGTTATGATGCTGGAAGACTATGAGTAAAAGGATTTTTGTGGGTTACGTTCATGGTTAAACTCCACTAGCAGTGGGGAAGTTTTGGTATAAAAATAGTTTGTCTTTATGAGGCAATGAAGGGAAGAAGGACAAGAAATTCTTGATTTGTTTCCCATGTGCTGTGAACCATTTGATTTTACTACCATCAACACCGTGCCATTTATTCTATCAAAATCTAAATCAAGATTAACAGCACAATAAAACAAAACAAAAGTAGTATTATCGGTGTATGTGTGTCTCTTCGGCCGGTGTGTGTATTTCTACACTTCCAGCTTATCTATATATCTCTGGAGTTTTCCTCCAGTTCTTCCAGATGTAGTTATTTAATGCAGTACCTACAGCAAGTACTAAAAGTATCTCATTTCACAAAAAGAAGTGAAAAAAACTTTCTTCGTCAGCACTACCATCACCTTTTGCACATATTGAGACTACATACTATTACTGTTGAAACCAAGCTTATGACAGTGTGCGGGTGATTGTTTCAACATGACTGACTTCAATCTAGATTTGATCTGAATTCCGACTATCCCCGTCTCCTTGATTGTGGTAATCAAATATTGTCGTCGTGTGTATAAACATTCTCTATTTGTTTTTGTGCACTTGTGCGGCATGTCAGTGTGCTCAATACAAATTATATAAAAAAAATTAGACTCTAGAGTATGTTCAAAAAATAAATAAATACTTATTTCCTGGCTCGCTAAACCTTTAGCTATATAGAACGAAATAGTAAATATAATAACAAAGTAATGATATAAAGTAACATATTATTCTACTGACAAACAATCGAACTAGTAATATGAGATCGGAATTAATTCTTAATTCGGCTTTAGATCACATGATAAATGACTTAGCTCTCCACTATGGAAAGGTGTCAATCAGAACTTACAATTTATGAAACTAATATTTTGTCAATTTTTTATTTAAATTATTGCTTTATAGTAATAAGATACACAAAAATACACCCTGTAAATTATTCACGTTTTCTCTCCTACACATACTGACATTTTCAGAATTTCTATCACACCTTAACTGAATACTTAAAACCTTCACCTTTACTACTTTCACTGTGCATTACAGTGCACTCACGAGCAAAAAACTTTCTTTTCTTGACTATCTGATCTTCCTGCCTTAAAAGTATATTTCACTTAGCCTCTAGCCCAAAGATTATGGCGTATTAAAAAACAAAACATCTTAAACTTTTATAGTGAGACTAGACCAGATCTTGTCCTGAACTAGAAATATGACACATCTTGAAATCTTTTAGTGCATTTAAGAAATTAATAAATTATCATAAAGTGTTCGTTTAAACATGAGATTGTCAGTCCCTTCCATTTTCCACGTTTTGATTCAAAATCATTGAAATAAAAGCTGAGAGTACTTAGCTGTTCACGTTATACAGTAGAGCATCCACATAATTGACATTTCTACACACATAGTTTCTACACCCCAGAAAAATATTTACACACCACCACGCAAGACGAAACACAAACATCCCCTTTTTACTAAATTACTACTTACCCAACGCCACCACCAACAACACCATCAACATCAAAACAACGTACCAGTAAACAACACCACCAACACGTAATCTCTCCACCAACTCCCTCTGCATTCCAATACTACTAATAATAATGTTTTTTGCAATAGTACAACATAACACCATTTATTAGCGGAATAAATAGACCGTATACATACACATTATCAAGAAGCACGTACACGTACGTATCAAATCCGGGAAAGAATATTTAGTCTAGTCTAATAGCAAGTAGTCGTTGTAGTGGTCCATTCTTCCCGAGCAATATAGCAGTATTTGCTAGTTGAGTTTGTGGTAAAATAACGATATTATGTCTTGGGACGACAGAAGGGTTACAAGTAGTGGTGGCGGTGGAGCCACCACAACCGATGAGCAAAGGCCACTTTTGCAAGCTGGTTCTACAACAACCACGACTGCAACAGCAGGCGGAGGAGAAGTTGGTGCAGGATTACTTCGTGCTGGCCGGAAGCCTGCCAGGTTTGTTGTGTTTCATCCCTACTAAAAGTACTAACACCAGACAAAAACACGAAAAAGTATAGCTCAATATATATCGTAGTAGTTGTCGTATATACCTCCAATAATATTACATCTTTACATCTCTACTGCCCATTTCCTTTCAGAATTATTTTTGTTTCGTACAAAATATATGGAAGATTGTCGAGTAAAAATAAAAATACCGACGGTGTCGTAGTACAGTGCCGCGATAGATGTATAAAACAATACAAAAAGTTTTGTTTGCTAAAAAAACGTTCCTTTTCCACTAAATCCTTCTTTGTCTTTATCTATAGCTTCCAACTTGCTGCACCAACCAACACAACTTTGAACGCAATGTATATGTAGTTTCCAGATGTTACAAGGTTGAATGTTGACTGATCAATTGCTTTGTTGTTTTCTCACTGTTGTTGATAAAGTTTATTTTTTTTGCCAAGTGCATTTCTTAGAGATTCTGCTACAATTCTTTGCCAACATGACTGTCTATATTAACGCTGGATTCGTATAAGCTACTGGCTCCCTTAAATTTGGTTGCGGTTGATGTGTTGCTGGAAGACATGAAAAGAATGCTTTCATCTTCTTGACTTCTTTTCCCGGTACAGCTTCCGCTTGTATTCTCACATACTTACCTTGGGTGTATTTACGGTGTCGGTATGTGTGCCATACGATGTCAATCGATTCAGTTTAGCTGTCATTTCTGTCTTAGATGCTTATTTTTTGGGCACCGGTAAAGTGTTGCGTTTCACTTTGCTTTTGCTTTTCTCTGATTTTGTTTGCGAATGTCTTTAAAACTTTACCCTTTCTGTTGATGATGATAATGTCAGGAAAATAGCGTAGTGTTACCGGATGCTTGCAACCTCTGTTTTCCCCGCCGTTTTCAGGAATATATATACAATAAACGTAACGCGCACATTTCTGTTTACATCATTTAATTTTGGAGATTCGGTAAGTGTATTTGGTGCGGCTTCCGTATGTATAAACAATTTATTCGATTATTACAGTTATTGCTTTCTTAAATATTGTAGAAATGTAATTTAAGAATACAGAAACAACACAAGGAAAATGTTTTGGCTGCATTAGTTTTGCAGTGGTTGAGCGAGTGCATGCAATAACAATAAAGGACTTCTTGTTATGAATTGAATTTGTATTTCTTTATTCAATGACAGCCACTATTGCTACTTTGCTATATGCCTTATTTTAAACCATTTAAAATGCACACACTTCACCGAACCGTCTGTGTAACTTTTCAAATATGTTACATGTGCATAATTTTACACACATACTTTACCAATTGATGGACTTAATGCATGCTTTTAGAATAATCAATAGTGTGACATGTTGTAGAAGGGTAAAACACTTCCATATACTATTTCAAACTGTTGACGTTTTGCTTATCAGGAAAATAGAATTTCGGGGTAGGCTGCCATGAATTGCTTATTCCCATAAGTCATGTTGCTGCATAGTCTAACTGTGAACATGTGTTATAATTAAAGCGTTCACGTATAATAATGGACTGCCCGTCTTAAATTATGCAAAATGTAGTGTGTCCATTGTCCGTTCACGGGTGTTGTGCTTTTCTTTAGGACGTGAAGTACGGTTATTTTCATGTTGTTCCATGTACGTATATGTTCTTCCAGTCAGTCAGTCCCTCCCCCGGAAACACCACTACCGGCATTGTTCAACATTGAGGTTTTCGCTATTTATAGACATTTAAAATAATCCGACTTCCTTCCGGTTTCTTGGTCGTAAAGTTTCGTCAGTTTTCTCTTATTTTTATTTCTCTAACTTTGCCAAAAAGCTGTGTGAAAGAAGACAATATTTCTTCCCAGCTCTCTCAGTTCATTCATCATGTCTCATGCTCATACTCATAACAACTTTCAACGTTTGGAAGGAGTTTTATGAATTCAGCATTGACAATGAAAATAGTAACAGTAAAACTTTCAGTGTTATCACTCGTGACTTGATTTGAGAGAGGTAATAACAATAAAGTGGATATTTATAACCTGAAAGAAGGAAACGCTGCGGTAAGAAGTTTATCCCAACTGGCTCAGCAGTGCTTGAACGTTTCTCCGCAGCTGCTGGTGCTATTTTCGTGGATTCCCCGTTCACTGCAGTTGTTTAGGATAACTTATTTTTATCTCGTTTTAAAGTTTAAGCAAGCTTGATAATGTGTAAAAATAGGAGCTTGTAAATCGGTATGAAGTTGGGTTTTTGTTTTGCTGGTGAGCATGTACCGCTGCTATTCTGTAATACCTGTAAACCTTCCAGTATCCATTAAAGTAATTTTTATATGGCATTTCAACCCGTAAACAATTAAAATTCATGTAACTGAAGTATTAAAATAAAGAAAGGATGATATGTTCTTGGAGGTTTATCAGATTAAATTCGGAAATGGGTCAATAAGTTTCACTGTTCCACTTGGGTAAATACTTATTTTACATTAGAAAATTCCCCAATTATATGCTAGTACCAATAATAACATTTCAAGACAATCATGAAATGTCAAATGGGCGAAGCGTTTTGAAACTAGGTATATATTTTAATAAAAATTGGGGACCATCCAGATTTATGCTTAAAATTTAATGTTAAAATCCTTTTTCACTTATCAATAAAATTAGGTAATAAATGGGCGTGTACTCTTCGCAAGGCTGACAACATTTAATTCTTTAAAAACAATGTTTTACAAGTAGAATATTACTGAATAGTTAGTTTAAAATTTCAGTATTTCATTTCGCATGGACATTTTTACATAAAAAAGGAGCAAGGAGTTATAAAATGTTTGTTTAGCTGTAAAATTGTACTTATGGCTGGCAAATGCGGTACTCCCTATAAATTCTCTTGAATCCCAAGTTTAGAAAGAATTTCATGTAAAGTTCATTCTGGTGCCTGCTGAGCAACCATAACATAACCATATCAAAACATTCCGGATCCGGATAGCATTTTTTTTGTTTCACTGTGGTAGGAAAATCATATTATGATGAAATGAACCGGGATTCCCTCGTCTGTTTGTCCCACAACCACAGCATTATTTGATTGCTGTTTCCCTCGAACGCAAGGTACACCCAAGGTAGTTCATACTAGAAGGTAAAGCGAGTGAAAAAAAGGAAAGAAAACTCCTATTTTTCTTTTTCCTCGTTACTTTTCTAGTATTACAATCCGATCCCATGCTAAATTTTCTGTTCCGTTTGCTCCGTACATTCGTGCATGTCAAAGAGATCGCGTGCCATGCCTCCACCGCCGCCGTCACTACGTTTATGATATGCAACGGTGCCAAACAAACTAAAAATGGACCAAGCATCGGGCATAACAGTCCAAGCGTAGTAAACTGCGTCAGTAACGGACAAAATAACTAGATACTTGTATATGCTACATATATCTGCATTTACTTAAAAGAAAAGAGCTACAAAAAAGCTTCGTGTAAACGCCATATACTTAGTAGTACTACGGAAAAAATTGCCAATTCAACATTACATAATGCATGTTGACTGACAGACTTTTCACATGCAAGGTTCGCATATTCCACCGAAAATAGGATACACATACCGTAATACAACGTAGGAATCATGAAGTATTTATGCTGTGTTGTGTTGGGATTCAGAGTGCATTTTTATTGGTGTTATGCGAATACAACTAATTGTGAGTAGAAAGTATAAAACGGTTTGCAATACTCCTTTGGTGAAAATAGCTCGTTTTTTATGCTACATATCTGCTACTCCTGCTCCTATGTTGTTTCTGACGATGAAGAGCTTTCCTTTGACTGCGTGAGCTTCACTGATGGTTTAATACTCGTGCTTAACTCAACGCTCCCCTTTCCGACTTTGGGGAGTTAAGAAATGGCAAAAAAAAGCTTTCTCAGGATGATTTTTTGCAGATTAGGTAGGAATCTTTACTACTTCCAGTTGCAAAATACTTTGTAGTAGACTAAAAGTGGAAAGCGGGAAATAGGTTAAAGAAAACACTCGCCCTCCCTAAAATTTACTACTTTTTTTTAGAAACAGTCTTTCTGTTGGAGGTGCAATCACGTTAGCATTACTTCCAATTTCCAATTTCGGGAATATGTGTACCTCCTTGTGTACAAAGAGCACTTATTATTCGAGGAAAACGCCTAGATAGTTTCTCCTTTTCAACGATGCGGAAGAAACCTACTTTCCGAGCGGCATACTGATCTTGAAGCTTTTTATTCTTTGCGTGTATATAATGCATAGAGGATTACACCTGCTTCTGGCACAAAGGTGTAAGTTGGTCTATACAATTCCTGAATGTGCTTGATATGTGTATACAATACACAATATCTATTGCAATTGTAATTTAATTGGCACATGTTTACTTCAGTAGCACGTGATATATTTATGACGTACATAGACTTTCTCCACCAATTTGTGTTCTCTTTGTCATTGTTAGGAATGGGTGTAATAAAATAATGTTTCGAAGGTTGGCAGGTGCTTTACTCTCTACTCAATTCTATTTCGACATGGAATATCAAATGCTACAGTATTGCTCGAGAGCCCTCGGGTCTAAGAAACAAGTGCACTCTCTCTTTAAGCATACCACGGATATTGGTATCCCCGGTTGAATTATAAGAGTACTAGTATTAAGCGTAGTAGTCTAGATGTATAATTAAAAGGTAATAAAATTACGTGGAACAGGTATTCATCGTTTGAAAACACGAACAAGGGATGTGTTTATTAGAACAGACGCATACTAAACCCAATATATTTCATAAACTTAAGAATGACGATGAGGATTTCCTTTGAATAGCATGTTCGTGCGGATGACCTAATTAGTCGTACTCACATGAGTATTGAGGTTACTTGCATATGCGGCAGTCGTGCTTATGAACGGTGGACCATGTAATGAAGTTGATTAAAGTCAACGTGTCTTAAAGTTGATTAAAGCCGATTACGTCTTTGCTACAGTTGACAAAGCTAAATTTCTGTCTTTGATCTTGATTGCAAAATGGAAAGCAATATTCCCCGCAAAAACGGTGACAGATTCAAAAAAATTTATTCAAGGGAATTGCTAATTTCAACTTCAATTAAGAGACGTATAGCAACAGAAAATTATTTTATGGTTGTGCGGTATTAAAAATATGTTTTACAGCTGTAGCAATGTTGACTTGTCAGATGCGGCTATACAAATGTTTCGAATTTATCAAAACATATTGGTGTATCTCGTTCTATAAGATGCTTTAAAATCTTAGCTGGAATCGTGTTGGAATACCTTACAGTTTAGTAGGGCACCGTTCTCATAAATCATTTTTACCCTGATACAAACTCTATATATATGATTGCGTATAAAAGGGCAAGCATATAGAACACTGGAAGGACAAAAATCGTTTTCATTCGTTCCAACAGCTTTCTTTAAATTAAACGAAATTCAGGAAACGCATTTACTGTTACACCATGAAATTTCGTATAGCGACTTGTTTATTTTATTAGTTTGAATTTCCCCGAGCGAATAACTCAGGTTTATTGCCTTTTCGAATGGCGACTTTTTTTCATAAACTTGCAAATTGCAGTATTATTCTGTCTTGTTCTCTTACCATTTGGCAGTCCAATTCTCGCTCGTCATCTGCGCTAGTACAGCAAGTAGGCAAAAGCAATGTCCCACTCGATCCCATTGTTATTATTATTATATTTACGAAAAATGAAAGCCAAACCATTCGTTCGGTGCCAAAAATGAAATGTTTTATTTTCTTTGAGAAAAGAAGCTTGCGAGTTTTTATGTGTGTTTTGGTGTGCTTGCACGAAACGGTGCAGAAACAAAAAACAAGAAATAACACACAGACACACACACACGATATAAAACAATGCGTCTCACAACGTATATTTTTTATAGCAGCTCGTAACATTCGTTCGTATACATACCAGTAGTATGATATTTATTTTTATATCTTTTTTATGGTCACTATCATTGAGTTCGGTTCTTGACGGTGCTGGTGCGTGGCACTGCCATAATTTGCCTCATTTTCTAAACAAACTATGTCGGTTTGTTGCTCGAAAGTTAACCACAAAAATCTGAATAACGAATTCAAACTTTTGCGCTGGTTGCCCTAAATCGCTGCAGATATTTGCTCACTCTGATGTTGAATGTCTTTTCTCGTACACGCTTCAATTTGCAGAAGTTAAAAAAACAGCAGTACCTACTTGTCCTCAAGTACCGCTACATTTATATCATCGTCCTGTCTTCGTTCCAAGAACAGAAAGTATGATTTTTTTCTTCTATTTTCATTTTTCGTCTATTGATTTCACGGCAAGTTTGATGCAGCCAGTAAAAAACCTTAATATTATTCTATATATATTCAGGATTTTTATCTTATGGTGCTTTTCTTCTTTTGCAATTGCTCCCTTCTGTTATGAGATATGCCGTTATGCCTTCATTACTCCGACTCGAAACAGTGGAAAGCAAAAACTGCTTATTAGCTGAAATATTGTCGCAGTTTCGAAGGATGAAACGAGTGGTTATACGTAGAAAAGCTAGATAGCATAAATAGGTTACAACATGTACACTAGACCTGCTACTGTGCTGCATGCAATGAGTTAAAAAAATGTGATAAAAAGCAATAATCTTTTATCAGAGCTCGTACCTAATACATAACTTACTTTCAAGGATGCATTGTTTCGGAACGCAATCAAAGGAAAAACTCGAAACATTTTTGGAAGCTCATGGGGTTTGCACAGAGTTTAAAAAATGCGACGTGCTAACCTCGTATCAGTTCAAAAGGAACAAATATGAATGAGGCTGCAACTCCCCTCATCTCTCTCTCTCTCTTTTCCTCTCTGAAATGGTAATTTTTTATGCAGAAAAGCATGTTGATCATGGCCCATAAACGTGAATTTTCGATCTAACTAAATCCATGAATTTCTATTCGGAATGTTATTATTCAAAACAGGTATTCAATTCGAGAGTCAAGCACAAAATCCATGATAATCGTAGCTCATCATACCTATGATGCATAGATCAAACATACAATCTCCACTGGTCTCTGTCTTTCTTCCGCAACTGCGGGAGTTTTATCTCTGTTGTCCAGTGAGTGACGATTTCGAAGGAATCGGAGCGAACAAATCATCATTTCATTTGCCCTCGTATCTGAATTATGCAAGAGAGAGAGAGAGAGAGAGAGAGAGAGGACAACTGAAAACAACGAGTGTTTAACATACCAGCCCCTCTTTTTATTACAACATTTTACTTAAACCTCTCACCCACCGTTCCATTTCTGCATGAAGAAAACAGGGAGAAAGTAAAGTAATGGGCTTATTCAAAAGCGTCTCTTCCATTTTATATGACCATGCCGATTTCAACGATTGGTGCAATTCTCCAAACATTTTGTAGACAATAACTCAAAGGAATGGTTCTGCTGTCGTCACACACAATCAAACTAAAGCTTTATATATAATGTAGCTAGGGCAAATCGTTCCGTAAGAACGTGTTTGTGTATCTCAGTTTTGCGCAGTTCCCATGAAGCAGTAAAAATTCCTTAAATTCCGCCGTTCCGTCGTAAATGGTTGACTGAATAATCCCGGATAAAAAAGTTCATCGTATCATCCTTCTATATACCTATACATACATTGCCCCACCACCACCACTCTAAGGAAAATAGGGGTTTATTCACACTAGATTTTTACATCGATTGAAATTCCCTGGTTTTATAAGTGTATTTACGTTTTTTATTATTTTTTATGTGTGCGAAGGAATAATAATGGGCACATTCAAACAAGAAAATACAATGAGCGCCCAGGGACAATACGCTGTAAGCCGAGAAAATTGCTACTAGACAATTTCTCGTGCGTCGTGCCACTTTCACTTTTCGTCCATCCATCCATCCGTCGTCGTCCGTAGTCGTTGTCTTCATCGTCTCGCTTGTCCCTTTTTGCATGCATGGCCAGCCTAATTGAATGCCATATTTTATTTAATATCAGGAATGTCTCGAATAATGAGCAGCCATTGTAATCCTCCCTTATTATATGCAAAATTATGGAGGTATTATTCCCTGAATATAAACGTAGCAGGAGAAAATAACCTTTTGTCCTCTTCCTTTCAAGCATTTTATCGACTATTTTTTTCGCCAGGGAAGGGGAGGACATATATTCGCCAGTTAAAATATATTGACGCTGGCTCCCACATTGCCGTGTCATTGATCGGGTTCAAGATAGGAATTAGACGTGCTGGGAAAAGTGAGTAGTAGCAGGGCCTTCCTCTTCCTTGACTGGAATTTATTTAGAGAGAGATCACTTGTGACGATATGGCAAACAGACAAAAACTTGGTAGGGAATCTCATTTACGTTTTTGTCGTTCTCTTCGTGAAAGTCGCCGCCGCAAAATGGAATGAATATTGCGACGTTTGAAAAAGGCAATTTTTTTGGCACTCTCCTTGTACGAGAAAGCAGACCGTGGAGTAGTTTAATTCCCCCTACAACGTTATGAAACAATAGGAGAGGAACACGTATATGCACTTTCATACTAACGACGGCGAGCCAAATGTATGCACCGCAATGCGTGCCTTTTTCCCCGTTTGCCGTTTCCCAGTTGAGCTGTCTTTGTCTTTTCTAGCTACCTGGCTGGTTGTACGTTGTTAAAGTACATGGCAGAAACGAGTAGGAACTAACGTCGTCAGTGACATAGTGAATAATTGAACAACACTTCTGATTTAGTCTACGTGGACACGATATTGCCAAGCATTAACTTTTCCGGAGCTCCACATGCATGCCGTGCAATGGTTTAACGGGGAACTGGACAAC
The DNA here is from genome assembly GCA_027744055.1 of Callyntrura sp. NNG-2020. NCBI lineage: Eukaryota > Metazoa > Arthropoda > Collembola > Entomobryomorpha > Paronellidae > Callyntrura > Callyntrura sp. NNG-2020. Next base: position 18,243 of record JAHZNE010006936.1, read on the forward strand.
GTCGCCGTTTTATTCAGTGAGCTGGCATGCAACGCAGGGTGCACAAGACATCCTGAAAGTTGAGCGAAGCTCCGCTACAAATTGTAAAAGGAAACGTGATAGTAGTAGTAGTATTGTATGGGGAATTGTAGATACCTGGAAAGGAAAAGGGTTACACAGTGCAGTGATGTAACAGCAGTGGCCGTAAAAGCTCCGGGGTAGATTGCTCTGCTCAACAACGATAAGTTTAGCGAATATTTACCGTATCGACAGCTGTCAAGAACCGACTATTTTTTCAAACAGTTCTAACGGAGCTGTAATGTTTACCTCTGGTTCCGTCAATATATCATTCGTCAATTGGGTTAGCTTTTAAATAAAGTCGACGATGTACGTGCTCGTTAACAAAAGGTATCTCCGACATAAGTATTTTGAAAGGTTGTTAAATGAGTTTTCTGAACTAGTGAATATAGCTCGTTTTGGTGGATATAATGGGCAGAGGTGTCATTAAGTAAAGGCAGAAATTTAGGTTACTTCTACTCATCATCACTCACGATGTAATGCATTCAGCATGCAACCGTATTAATTAGATTGCCTTCCGGGAAACGATGTAATTAAAATGTAAAATTGCCCTTAAACCAATTTTTCTATGACGTTTGCCATACACATGTCACTGATAAAATCACGGCCACACCGTTGTTCCCGAGATTCCAAGACAAATATTCGGATACGGAAGCGGAAAAAACGTGGTCATTACGAACGTTTACTTCTTTTTTATTACTTTCTTCAACATGCAATTTCTCATCAGCATTATAGCTTGAATAGGAAAACTTTCCTCCCGTTTTCTCAATGCAATAGTCAGTGAGCGGCAGGCATCAAAAGAAGGGTAAAAAACAAATGGGCACACTGAACACGTGGAGCGTTCACGGCCAAAGAGTTTATGTGAGCTGTCCAGTTCAATGTACGAATGTACCAACGCCTTTATTACACGCGGTCCCGTTTTTTTTTATCCTTTTATGGGCGTTCACTACGAGAAAGTCGCATACAACTATGAGCATTACAGTTTACATGCATTTTCTGTGGGAAAACAAATAAACTTTTCGGAGTGTGTAACATCCTATTATTTACATCACATCAATATTTTCCTTTTTTATCAACTTCAGTTCATTTGTTTCCCTCATTATCAGCCAGTGAAACGTGTGTGCCTACTATATGCGGTAACAGAAAGTTATTTTGGGATCCTTTGAAGAATAAACTTTTTCTGTTTCTCTGGCGCACACAAAATTGGTGGAACAGCTGTATAGCCACAACATGGCACTCCGAATAAACCTATTTAATAGCTTTAACAGGATTCCTTCTGTGTGTTCCCTTCCAGTTTAGAGAGGGAACACTGCAGCTTTCACTTCCTTAAAATTACACGAGTGGACAGAGAGAAACCATTTGGTGTGTGCACGGTGCAATCATATAGAGGTTGTATGCACAAACCTACCATTTATTAAAATGTCCTTTTGCGAATCTCAATCTACTTTGTAGCAAAAGTGTATCACCAGAACTGGATTAGGTTAAAGCGTTTGCTTTTATCGTGACGAGATTGGGTGCCAGCAAAGGAATATTATTATTAAGTATTATGGTTGTTACACCATAAACTTTAATGATGTTGTGACCAAGTTGACAGTACTACTACGATAACCATTCGGATATATTGGCTGCGCTCACTCTGCCACGATGCTTTTTCATAATTATCGTTCTAGTTGGGTGGTAGCGATAGCGCAAAGAAAAAATGTTCTGTAACAGACTCGGCTTGTATAAGAAGGCGCCTGCTGGTATATATATGTTATGTATGTAGGAGAACGTGATTGTGATTTCTTATTGCGTGTCATTTGTTCAATCCACGTACTCCGTAAAAAAGGAAAAAAGGAAAGGAACACAAAAATGCTTTAGACACACACACGTGATTCTGTTGCAACTACTTGGTGATCATCAGAGTGCCATCAGGGTCATTAAATATGGCAGATAATGGCTTAATCAATGAATGCCTAATGATAGAGCGGACGGTTAAATAGGGAAAAATTAACGTTTCTTATCACGCATTTAGGTCATTATTTAATTGAAGTGGAGCGGCAAAAAGAAAAGTCGTGTAGAGATAGAAAAAAGGGAAGAAAGAAAAGTGTCTACGCTACTTGCAAGAAAATGTACCTGTAAGTGTACCAACATACCTAGTAAACCGTGTGGTGTGTGTGTATCCCATTTTCTTAACAATTTCATTCTACGAGAAACTCCATTTTTTGTGACAAGAAGTTTCTTCTCGTTCTATGTAATATTCAAGGAAGGGAAAACATACCTGCTGCAGCTGAATTAGCTAACGAGGAAAGATACCCCTCTGAGACAAGCAAAGCCTCAGTAAAGAAAATTGCATTTAATCCTGCCATTTTTTGTTCTCCATACAACCCAAATTTAAATTTTGCACACGGACACGTAAAATTTAACAGCGTGAGTGAATTTCTAATAAAGTTAATTTCCGCAAGGAAGTGCGAGCAAAATGGTTTGGTTTTTTTAAATCTAGACGTGATGTCCGTCTGCCGTTTGAAACAAGGTGCTGAAACGATTATGTTGCCGTGACCGAGCGTTGCAGCGCCCGATGAAACACTTAAGCCTTTAATAAGGGTCACTTTAAAAAGGTACTTTTTTTAGGTGTTGCATT